>CM034351.1:62876087-63044910 GCA_019925275.1 Mytilus edulis | reverse complement strand
GGAAATGGGCATTTTACTTTTGTACAAATTTTGTCAAGATATTGTAAAGGTATCTTCTTTTTGGAACCCTCGATTTTAAACCTCCTTCCGCTTATCAAAAATACACTAAATGTTCTCTAAAAATCCTCACTTCAACAGTGGTTCATAAAAAATTTTCCCGACAAACACACTTTACCATTGGGGGATGACACTTGGGGAATAAAACAAATGTGATAAATTTTTTATCCAACATTAATGTTGTTTAGTAGCTTTTGGGGTTAAATACAACATGTTTGTGTGAGTTCAAATTTTTTCCCTTGGATTTTCTTTTAAATTTCTTAACGGGTACACTACACAAATTTTCTTAAAAGTTGTTGTTTATTTCAACACCATCCCCCCAAAAAACCCTTTTTTAAAAGGTAAAAAGGTATTAATTACCCTTTAAAATTTGGTCAATATTTTCAAGGACAAAAACTAGCCCCTCCCCCCCTTTTTTGTTCAACCCCTTTTCCCTATTTTTTGTATTGACTCATTTCAAAAAATGTATTTTTTCTGACCACCTCTTCATGATGTGATTTTGAGCTCCACTTTAAAATAAGGGCCTTTTTCTGTGCAAGTTTTACTAAAAGGGGCGTAGGAAAGGGACAAACATTTTCAGGGATAAAATTTTTATCCATATAAAAGGTGTACAAACTACTTCTACAATATAAACTAACGTTCACTTCACTTCTTTTCACGCTTTTGCAATTTAACTAGGGCTTTTTTTTGGGGCCTTTTCTATAAATTACTGTTAGCTCAGTGTTTTAAAAGTTGGTTGATTCAGTAATACTAACCTGAGTTGACCTAAAACGTGAACTGTCACCTGTTGCAAGGTTTGTTTTACCAACTGTACTAGAAGCATCTTCGATGCCTACTTTAAGTTGTGTGCTTCTGAAATTTTACTAATCCAATTTTTTAAAGCACTTCGACTTGCCTTAAAAATAAATTAACAAATGGTTCAATGAGCACTGTAGTTCTTTTCTACCATCTGTCACCTTAATAACAGGTTCTTTAGCTATGTCTTGTTGAAATCGTTTTTCCTTTACCTAGATCTATCAGGTATACCAAGTTTCTTTGCTTTTAGTATTAATTCATTTTTAGTGAACACATCTGTATTGGGTAACACTTGATGCGTTTTGTCTTCAATAAGCTTTACCAACACGTCTTTTTGGGTTCGTACTATATCCTTTTAACCCCAAATCCTTTGCCATTCGTTGTAGTTAGTTTACCGTTATTTGTAAATGTCCAGTTGGTATTGTCTTTATAAACCTAGCGCAACCTCTTTATTATGTATAGTATGTATATTAAATGACAATCTAGGCGGACCCGGTATGTTTTTGTTTGTTAATACCATTGTTCATTTAATACCTTACACACACATGTCTTTTATGATGATTTTTGTTTCAATTTTACACCCCTAACCACCACTGGTATTTTTTTTAATCTAATGTTTACTAGATGTGAAAAGGAAAATAGTGACACGTACTTCTACGCGGTTTTCTGTCTAATTAGGGTGTAGGCGATCGTACGTCTGATGAACGGTCCTTCCAACGTTCTCGTTTCGTACTACAAGACACTATAAGCCCACACCTTACTTGGTATCCACTTCCTTGACTTCAAGATTAGTAGGTAACTATCACATTGTTTTTCTTTTGTGACAAAGGTATTCAGATCAATGAAATAATATTGATTATAAGATGCCATCATAATCTTAATACTTATAAAAATATTTCTATATTCTGTTTATTTTTCGATTTAAAAAACACCACCCCGTACTCCTATTCAAATTCTAACCCTAACACCCCTTACCCTTACACACCTTATCCTAAAACGTTAAACACCTTAGTAAACAGTTTTAAATCAGACTACTTTAACTTTTACACCATGACGCTAATTTACCTGTGTAATGTCATTACTTTACTTACTAATATGACGTCACTTTCTTTTTCACTGTCACCTTCTTCCTTTCACGTTCACTGTTAATTACTAAAATTGAAGGTGTGGCAGCACTCTCTATTCTACACCACTGGTATGAACCCAGGCTATTCACTACTTTTTCTATATAATCCTGAGCAATCTGCATTACAGTGGTTCCGAAGTTCATATAACGTATTTTATTTACAAACCATATATTCGGAACTTCTTAGCATATCCTTACGGCAAAGTTCCGAGCTTTAATATTTTTCTGGGATCATGGCAATTCTGACCACTATTGGGGTTTAAAGTTGTGCCTTAACATAATTTTCATAATAATCATGTCGAAAAATACGCGAAATACAAACATTTCGCTATGGTAACGTAGTAACCATAACGCTATAGTGAGTGACGTTATTGTATTATTCATAAGCTATCATGACGATTTAACGTATATAGAAAACACAACGCATTTATTGAGATTCTTTAACATTTATGGTACCGTGGCTGACGTTAAAGGCAATACATGTCGGCAACAGAGTGAGCAGTGACGCTATGGATCAAATTCGAGGAGCTGAAGAAGAATCCTGAAAACGTCGAAATGGAGGAATTCAAAGCCATAGAGTATGCCGTAACCCAGAAAAAGAAGATTATTCATGATTTAAACGAGAAGATGAAAGAAATCCTACACAAGGATCACATTGAACAAGAAATTACAGACTCAGATGATTATATGTTTAATTTAGATAGTAAAGTAAGGCAAATATGAAAACTTAAGCAAACAATCAAATCCCCAATCAATAAATCTAATTTAAAGAAAAGTAAACAATGAACGCTTACACTGAATGCTATATACCTACATCAAACGCTAGTAATACAAACACATCAGCCGTTTACATGCTGAACACTAGAAAACGAATTCCATCGGAGGAAAATCCTGCCGGAAATCAATCACGCAACTTTACTGGTCCGAATTTACAATCATACAATACTCAGGAAAATGTTCGTATATACAACCACCAGCCCAACTACCAAATGTATTTAGTAATATAAACCATAGATTACCTAAATTAGATTAGCCACATTTTGACGGGTATGTTTTGCAGTGGAGCACATTTTTGGACTTATAAGAACCGCCGCTCAAACCATAGCAGGATTTGCTCTTACATACGCCAATTATGAGACAGCCGTTTGTTTGCTAAGAGAGAGATTTGGAAACCCACACAAAATTTTTAATGCTTACATGAAATCACTCATGAGCTTACCCGCACCGACAAATGATGCATTTAGCTTGAGGTCTTACGGAGACAAACTTGAATCATATGTGCGAGGATTAGAGTCACTTTGTTAAACACCTGAGATGTATGGTTCGCTTTAGTTTTGGACAAGTTAGCGATTGACATAAGAAAATCTATTGCAAGAAAACGCGGGATATATAACTTGATATTGAAAAATCTACAAAGAGAAATAACTAAAGAGATTGAAAAACTTGAAGCTGGCGACGGAGTCATGAATTTAGACATATTGTACGCCACTGCACTTTTTATGGGTACGCAATCACCTTCATACAAGAGCAAATTCACAGACACACGTAAGAAGGTAAATACACATACATGTATATTTTGTTTAGCTGAGCACTATCCTAGTCCAGCCCTGGCCTCAGTGACTCATTTTTTTTTTTGATTTTTTTTTGTTGTCACTGAGTCCAGCTCGCCCTCCATTACCTTCAATGGTGCAAGCTCCCGGGTAGATTACCCGGAGATGATAGAGACAATGCCAGAGCGCTCAAGTACGAAAAATGTATCACAAATGGTAAAACTTGATAAAATAAACAAGTTGCATACCTGAAATGCTTGTACACTATATGGAAACTCATCTTAACAGAAGGAAATCCCTTGCAGTCGGAGCTGTGGACATCTTGTTTACATCAGTAACGCTATATTACGGAACGTGACGTTTCTACGCTATAACGTTAGACGAAACGAATTCAATGTATCGATAAAGATTTTCAACGTTTAAACTCGTAACACGATACCGAATGGCATATCTCCCGATTTCTAATCTTTTTGGCACACTTTTTACTTCCAATATTTTCTTGTGAAAAACAGATACCCAGAATAAATACACAGTGGAATGAAATAACGCTAACATATGCACCCTTTATATAAGTAAAACACTCCGCGCAAAAAATCCAGTTTGAAATTGTGCATGTACGACATGTAAGCCGGAGTCTGTATTCTGCGTGTTATTTTATGTCATGTATCATAATGCCAAATCCAGCAACCTCTCATTTCCCCCCCAAAAAAACTGACGATATACGCAGCTTAAGTATAAGCATGCAAGCAGGTATGCAATTTAAAAGACTGCCATCCTAATAGATAAACCGTATATATGAAACCTATATATACCCAGTGCAAATTGGACTGCCGAACGGTTAAAACAATATGATGGTGCTATTTTATAAGGAATGTGGTGACAATTCACGTATCAGTGAGTGAATATGCAGTGTAGAGAAATGGTAAACTGGTGTTATCAAATGTACCAATGTTAGCAAGCTATCATGTACGTCAGTTGGTCTTTGGTGGAAAATTGTTTCATTTTCAACTATACCACATCTCCTGATTTCATTATGGTTTGATTTTTCTCTGAAGTTCAATTAGAAGTTTAACGACTTAAACAAATATGTACTAGGAAACTGAAAAATGTCTATGGTTTTGATGTCGTTAATTGCATAGCCTTTGCTATCTTATTGTATATCCCATATCTCCATTTATTCACACAAAGAAACACCAACACTAAAAAAAATCGGTTCTATATCGGATTTCTTCTGTACAGAACAATGAATTTCAGAGACTGTTTTTACTTGGAACACAGGGAAAGTTATTCAAACAATAACCATTTTTTGTCTCATTCCATGCTAACAAACTAATTTTTGTATGATCATGAGTTTCAACGTCTGCTTGTGTTTTGCTTTTTCCTAATTCAATCCGTATTCTTTCAGTCCAATAAATTTCGTTTTTCTATTTTTCTATCGGTGTTTAATGTGATCATATTCAAACGGATGGGATTAACGAAATTGCATTAATAGGGTTACAATTCCCGGATTTTCATACATCAACCTGAGTTTCTATAAATTAAATTCCTACTTCCAAAACAAAATGTCATAGGGATACGGCGTGCATTATAAATGAGATGTTTTTGCAAGAATATAAATGAGAAGTTATTGCTAGAATAAAAATAAAGTGTTAAAACTCAGTCCGTAATGCATAAGAAGATATATACATGTATATGTATATATATAGATAAATCTTGCAGATGCTTAAGTATCAATGGGATATTTAAAAATGATATTTTTGAAGGTCAACAATGAGCAGAATATTCCGGGGAAAACGATAAAGCAATCAATGTCAAATAACCGTTACGTTTTGCAACAAATCTGTCGGCACTCTGCATCTAGGGAAATTAACAGTTAAAAATGTCACATAGTTACATGTACCAAAACAAAAAGAATTTTTATTTTCTAATGATTTCATAATTAAAGAACTTACTGCATTAACTCGGATGTATGCATGTTTTCTGTGGGAATATTTTCATAGTTGGCCATATCTTCTAGGACTAAAAAAAAAAGAATCTAATATAACTCGAACGAGTATTCCGTTTCTTCGTAAATTTTCAGTCAATGACGGGATAATATGAAATCTCTTCATCAACTAATCATTACACTTTTATTTTTTATCAATTTTTCAATCCGAATGTTAACGAGATGGTCTGGCCCTGATACGATTTTGGAAACTGGACTTGGAAAATGATTAATCACCATCCAAAATACTTTAATTTGGTCCATATGTCAATAGCGGGTATGTGTTTCTTTAATTTGAAAGAAAGAAAAATGTGTTAAATTGCATTAAATAACAATGTAAAATTGAATACACTAATAAAAGACTTTAAGTGAAAAACAATTTCAGACTTATCATTCGCTGCTTAAGAAAAAAAAAAAGACTTACGGCGTTGAAGTATTAACAAGAACTTAAAAAAAATAATGAGAGAAAATGAAAATCGTCAGTATTAAAGTTGTTCTTCATTTTGTCAGAAGTAACAATTAATTCACATTCAAAAAGGTTGATATATTATATGTTATCGCAAGGAAATGGACAAAGCCGCCTGTTGGCCGTACGGCAACCCCAAATTAAATATTCGGGATTTTTCATGGAATTTCGGGATAAAAAAATTGTTAAAAAAATAAAAGTGTGATGATAAATTAATGAAGAAATTTATTATAATAATTGTCCTGTCATTTACTGAAAGGAACCATGATATGTGGAAAAGTTAAAACTGATTAATTTGGTTTGAACTTTCTGTCACTTGCCGGGAACTAAAGAAAAAAACACAATCAGTAAACTTCATCTGAACAACAGAAGGTACACATATATAAACATGATTTAAAGTGTCATAATTTACCAGCAGCATTCAGTGCCCTAAGGTCCGCGTTTAAATAGTTTGAGGTGCAAAATATTTGATTTAACTAGTTTAAACGTTGAAAATCTGTATCGATACATTGAATTCGTTTCGTCTAACGTTATAGTGTAGAAACGTCACGTTCCGTAATATATATTTAGCGTTACTGATGTAAACAAGATGTCCACAGCTCCGACTGCAAGAAATTTCCTTCTTTTAAGATGAGTTTCCATATAGTTAAAAGCATTTCAGGTATGCAACTTGTTTATTTTATCAAGTTTTACCATTTGTGATACATTTTTCGTACTTGAGCGCTCTGGCATTGTCTCTATCATCCCCGGGTAATCTACCCGGGAGCTTGCACCATTGAAGGTAATGGAGGGCGAGCTGGACTCAGTGACAACAAAAAAAAAAAAATTAAAAAAAATGAGTCACTGAGGTCAGGGCTGGACTAAGCACTATCCGACCGAGTACCCTGAAGTAACAGACGCAAACATAAGAAATCAAATTGTAAAACAGAAACAGTTATGCTTTAACTGTTAAGGGTCACATCAAGTGACCGCATGCCAGTCTACTGAACGATGCAAAAAGTGTAACGGAATACATCATACTAGTATATGTAAAGAAAAAGAGGTAATTCCAGGTATGACACCGCAGCCTACAATACAACAGTCAGCAATCAACGTAGTTGAAACATCAAACGAGACTACAGTAATGTATTTATCACATCAGAGTCACGACATTCTTCTGAAAACAACAACTGCACCAGTTGTAAATAATGACCAAGAAGTAGAATGTAACATCCTATTTGACGAGGGAGCACAGCCTTCTTTAATTTGATAACTCAGAAATTAACTGATAAATTAGAAATAAATCCTACAGAAAGTAAGCATTCATCCGTCTGTGATTTGAGATTTATTCCAGAAGGTTCGCAACTTAGACAATGCAACAATACAGTTACAGACCGAAACAGGAGAAAAAGTCCATATCGACACACTCATTGTTCCAGAGTTTGCCGTTCCGATTTAAAACAAGATTTCAAAGACTACAAGGAACTTGCCACATTTAAACTTAAGTGCAGAACGTTTCGAAATTGACGACTACTACTGGTAAATTATCGAGGACAGAGTTATAAGAGGAAAAGGACCCATCGTTGTACAGTCAAAGTTCGGATGTGTGTTATCAGGACTAATAAATAGAAACATCAACCATCCGACAACATCTACAGCTATGCATGGTAAACGTCATTGAAGACAAGAACACAGCGAAAAAGGAAAGTCCACGGCAAAGTTGCTATGGAAACATGACCGTTCAGATGATATACCTTCAGGTACGACCGTTTCCAAAAGAAGACCACAAGACACATCACAATGGCTCGTACAAAGTAGATCGCACATGCATCCATTTGAGGAAAATTTCCAAGAAGGTAAATTGCTACCTAGACGAACGAGCACATCCTCAACTGGTAGAGTCAAGACGCTAAATAGATACAGGAAAGAAACTTACAACGCATAAGGAAAATTACGGCCGAGTGAAGCTACCGTATGTGGCAGAAAAAAAATCAATGAATGAACTATGAGATAAACTTTAGTTGTGATCAGTTGAGAATAAGGAACTAGATTCTTTAATTTGAGATGGACATTAATTTAAATTTCTTTGATCTATATTGTGAACTTACATTTTCTAATAATTTTTCGTTACATACTTCAGTTTTCTCGGCCCCAAGAACGTCGGAAAAAACGCAAAGTACAAACATTATGCTATGTTTACGTTGTAACTATAACGTTATAGTGAGTGACATTATTGTATTATTCATTACCTATCACTACAATTAAACGAATATAGAAAACACAACGCATTAATTGAGATTCTTCAACAATCATACATTCGGAGCTCCTAAGAATATCTTTACGGCAAAGTTCCGAACCGGACCTAGCTCATTTTAAAGGAATTGACCCAAGCTATTCCCCACTTAAATATTTTTCTGGGATCCGGGCCCGTCTGGCCACCACAGAGGTTCAAAGTTGCCCATTTACGTATTTTTCATATCGACCACATATTCGGTACTCTTCGGCATATCCCTACGGCAAAGTTCCGAACCGGACCTAGCTCATTTTAAAGATATTGACCCAAGCTATTCCCCACTTAAATATTTTTCTGGGATCCGGGCCCGTCTGGCCACCACAGAGGTTCAAAGTTGCCCATTTACGTATTTTTCATATCGACCACATATTCGGTACTCTTCGGCATATCCCTACGGCAAAGTTCCGAACCGGACCTAGCTCATTTTAAAGATATTGACCCAAGCTATTGCCCACTTAAATATTTTTCTGGGATCCGGGCCCGTCTGGCCACCACAGAGGTTCAAAGTTGCCCATTTACGTATTTTTCATATTGACCACATATTCGGTACTCTTCGGCATATCCCTACGGCAAAGTTCCGAATTGGACCTAGCTCATTTTAAAGATATTGACCCAAGCTATTCCCCACTTAAATATTTTTCTGGGATCCGGGCCCGTCTGGCCACCACAGAGGTTCAAAGTTGCCCATTTACGTATTTTTCATATCGACCACATATTCGGTACTCTTCGGCATATCCCTACGGCAAAGTTCCGAACCGGACCTAGCTCATTTTAAAGATATTGACCCAAGCTATTCCCCACTTTAATATTTTTCTGGGATCCGGGCCCGTCTGGCCACCACAGAGGTTCAAAGTTGCCCATTTACGTATTTTTCATATTGACCACATATTCGGTACTCTTCGGCATATCCCTACGGCAAAGTTCCGAATTGGACCTAGCTCATTTTAAAGATATTGACCCAAGCTATTCCCCACTTAAATATTTTTCTGGGATCCGGGCCCGTCTGGCCACCACAGAGGTTCAAAGTTGCCCATTTACGTATTTTTCATATCGACCACATATTCGGTACTCTTCGGCATATCCCTACGGCAAAGTTCCGAACCGGACCTAGCTCATTTTAAAGATATTGACCCAAGCTATTCCCCACTTAAATATTTTTCTGGGATCCGGGCCCGTCTGGCCACCACAGAGGTTCAAAGTTGCCCATTTACGTATTTTTCATATTGACCACATATTCGGTACTCTTCGGCATATCCCTACGGCAAAGTTCCGAATTGGACCTAGCTCATTTTAAAGATATTGACCCAAGCTATATCCCCACTTAAATATTTTTCTGGGATCCGGGCCCGTCTGGCCACCACAGAGGTTCAAAGTTGCCCATTTACGTATTTTTCATATCGACCACATATTCGGTACTCTTCGGCATATCCCTACGGCAAAGTTCCGAACCGGACCTAGCTCATTTTAAAGATATTGACCCAAGCTATTCCCCACTTAAATATTTTTCTGGGATCCGGGCCCGTCTGGCCACCACAGAGGTTCAAAGTTGCCCATTTACGTATTTTTCATATTGACCACATATTCGGTACTCTTCGGCATATCCCTACGGCAAAGTTCCGAATTGGACCTAGCTCATTTTAAAGATATTGACCCAAGCTATTCCCCACTTAAATATTTTTCTGGGATCCGGGCCCGTCTGGCAACCACAGAGGTTCAAAGTTGCCCATTTACGTATTTTTCATATCGACCACATATTCGGTACTCTTCGGCATATCCCTACGGCAAAGTTCCGAACCGGACCTAGCTCATTTTAAAGATATTGACCCAAGCTATTCCCCACTTAAATATTTTTCTTGGATCCGGGCCCGTCTGGCCACCACAGAGGTTCAAAGTTGCCCATTTACGTATTTTTCATATTGACCACATATTCGGTACTCTTCGGCATATCCCTACGGCAAAGTTCCGAATTGGACCTAGCTCATTTTAAAGATATTGACCCAAGCTATTCCCCACTTAAATATTTTTCTTGGATCCGGGCCCGTCTGGCCACCACAGAGGTTCAAAGTTGCCCATTTACGTATTTTTCATATTGACCACATATTCGGTACTCTTCGGCATATCCCTACGGCAAAGTTCCGAATTGGACCTAGCTCATTTTAAAGATATTGACCCAAGCTATTCCCCACTTAAATATTTTTCTGGGATCCGGGCCCGTCTGGCCACCACAGAGGTTCAAAGTTGCCCATTTACGTATTTTTCATATTGACCACATATTCGGTACTCTTCGGCATATCCCTACGGCAAAGTTCCGAATTGGACCTAGCTCATTTTAAAGATATTGACCCAAGCTATTCCCCACTTAAATATTTTTCTGGGATCCGGGCCCGTCTGGCCACCACAGAGGTTCAAATTCGTCCGGGGGTGGTCACCGTTATTTAAACAGTCGCTGGTAGGTGTTCACTATACATTTCTTTTCTTTTTTGGCTTTCCATAAATATTTCTATTTATATGTCTATATGTTACTGGAGTAATCGGATTTTGTTTCATATTTGATATATTAAATAACATCTTTGGCGAATCTTCGGTAATGTTTAATTGATAAAAATCTATATAACATAAAGACAAATATGCAACTTGTATCAGGGTTTATATTCAAGGACAACGAAAATTTATGACAGCTTGAAGGGGTCATAAAGTGGTATTTTTTTTCCTCATGCTTTTTAGTGATTTTTAACTAAATTTGAATATTGAACTGACTGCTAGCAGCCGGTTGGATATTGAATATCAATTATCGCATGTCAAATAACGGACAGACCGATAACTTCACATACATATTTAAAACGGAATGAAATGCTTTAAAAATCAATAGAAACCGTGAAATTGTCGATTTCCGCTGTTAAATTGCATTTAACTAAGATTAGCGATTTTTGGAACGTTTGAGCGTCACGCAGTTTTTTGGTTTTTAGACATATCATCAAAATTGGCTGCTGGAAAAAAGTGGCTGCTGTCTTGATTGGCCGATAAAAGTGGCTGCCAGCTTGAGTCTAGTGTTTTAAATTATTGTATTCTACAGGCAAAGTATTACATCAACTGTGCTAAGAACACACAATTAGACAGACTGTTAATATCTGTGCAAGCGTTTCTTAAATTTTTGAAAAGAAGGCTGGAGATATTAGAATATTTATATCTTTCTAAAGACAAATACGAGTCATTTGTCGACAGATGGGGGATTTATGGAAGTTATTTAATTAAATTTATTTTTTGATATGATCATATATATTTAATGTATTCCAAAGTATCCTTAAGAGGTATCATATACTGAGTATTCACATCATTTACTTGTAATTTTTTTACTATGTCTTATTCGTAAAATATCAATAGTATAACAATGCCATAAAAATATCATGTTATTCACTTATGTATTGTAAAAATGTATGTATGCACTGTAGTTTGAACACCAAAAAGATCAATAAAAAATAAAAAAACAAACTTTTCATTCATGATAACACGTGGTCCAACAATAAAGTGAAGCGCTTCATACAAAATGTACTTCGGTCAACGCTTTTACACCACAATAAATTTACAAAAAGAAGCATTCAATTCTTAAATAAACACTGAAATAATTTTAATACTTCGAAGGTGTAAAGAATAAACCAACAATCTCAATCTTTAAAAGTGTCTTCATTGCACTAACCGACGAGTTCATGTTTACAGTAGAAGCAGTGGATGTGACTCCAATAAATTCATTATATAAAAAAGAAGATGTGGTATGATTGCCAATGAGACAACTATCCACAAAAGACCAAAATGACACAGACATTTACAACTATAGGTCACCGTACGGCCGTCAACAATGAGCAAAGCCCATACCGCATAGTCAGCTATAAAAGGCCCCGATAAGACAATGTAAAACAGTTCAAACGAGAAAACTAACGGTCTCATTGTAGTCATGAATATTTATCGCTTATATTAAATTGATAAAGATTTTATCGAGGTCGCACCAACTGTTTCTACAGCTAATAAGATCAGTTACATGCAACATGATCTCGTCGATTCGCACGACGAAGCCATTGTTTATGACAGAACACACATTCTAGATTATGTATTTTTGTTTCCGTCAGTTCGAAAGTATTTGATCATTTCAACTCCTTTGTATTTCATAATATGTGTCATGAACAAAGACATATGTTCGATTGAATAATGATTTTCTCGTAACAAATAATAGAAATTTCGGAGATCCCGTATTTGATCATTTACCGTTAAAATGAAAATGCCAATGACAGAGGTTGATTATAAAAAATGTTTTACTGTGTTAAAAAAAACATCGACTTAAACAATGAAAACATGAAATATTTTGTCGATGAAGAAAATTAAATTATGTCACTTCTAAAATAAGTTTGTCGATAACGTTACTTATTCTGACGGTAAAGAAACGCGAATTCGATCACTACTCTGTTACGGGCAGTGTACATAGGGTTACAATAATATTCTTATTAGATTAAATTATCTGCTTGTAGACCCACAAGTTTAGGGGAGTTTTCAATTTTTACCTCAGTGCTTCGACGTCTCAGTTTATTCTGCTTACAATATGGTAAATTAATATTAAAATAAGGAGATTGGTATGATAAACAATGGTGTTCAAATAACCATGTTAAATAATGTTGCCGTATGGCTACCTAAAATGAGTTACAATGTAAATACATATGCTACAGTCAACTGTAAAATGATCCGATTTGACAAAACGTGAAATTGAAACGTGACCCACCTACCTCATTGTCTGACGCACGAAATCTATAAATATATTATGTCATTTCGACATTTAAATATGCCATTGTTGCTAGTTTACTATTATTAGTGAATTTCAAATTCTATATGTCGAAGTAACAATCCAGGAGTTTTTGTCAACCCCATAAAATTATTTGATTTAGACTACATTGGTTGTTTTACAATGTTTTTAACCATGTCCCCCTATATTTGTAGTATTTGTATTTTTATCTATCTGATGAGTTAAGCCTTTTTCAACTGATTTTTATAGTTCGTTCTTATATTGTACTGTTATACCACTGTCCCAGAGTAGGGGAGGGTTGGGATCCCGCTAATATGTTTAACCCCGCCACAGTCTGTATGGATCTGCCTGTCCCAAGTCAGGAGCCTGTAATTTAGTGGTTGTCGTTTGTTTATGTTTTACATATTTGTTTTTCGTTCATTTTTTGTACATAAATTAGGCCGTTAGTTATCTCGTTTGAATTGTTTCACATTGTCATTTCGGGGCCCTTTATAGCTGACTATGCGGTATGGGCTTTGCTCATTGTTGAAGGTCATACGGTGACCTATAGTTGTTAAATTCTGTGTTATTTGGTCTCTCGTGCAGAATTGTGTCATTGGCAATCATACCACATCTTCTTTTTTTTATATTTACCCAAAAAAGTTTTATCAATTAGTTTTCGGATTGAAACATTTCTTTCTTTGAATACATCTCCCCGATAGTCTTTTTTGTTTGTTATACTGCGGCATAAAGCAGATACTACTCAATCAATTAATTAATTATTTGAATGGATAAAGAAATGTTTTATTTTTATTCACGATAAGCAAATAATAAATCAACAACGTACAGTTTACTATGATGCGGTAGAGAAGATTTTAATTTGTTACTTTTACATGACAGTTTTATGAAAATCAATCAAACACAATTACATCTTGTTGAAGTAATATAGCAGTAAATAGGGCACATGAAGTTTGGACATCATTAACAATCACGGTGGGTATGGTTGTCCTGCGAGAAAACGTTCTGTGCTGGTGATTCGGTCCTGACGGGTGCTGGTGATCAATGAAAAAATGTAAACAAAGACGAAAATGATGATTTTTGACGTTTTCACTCATAAAAAATTGAAGAAAACGGTTGAGATTTTTCAGTTTTGTTTCTTATGGATTCATATGTAAGCCATTAAAAAATTGACCCTCTAAATAGTTTCAGTAAGCGTAACACAAAAATGCTCATTTTCAGAAAATCTAGAACTGAAAAAATAAAACAAAAATGCTCATAGAGTCCGCTTTCTATACCGCAATCCACACGACAAAACTATTTTGTGAAAAAACATTGCAATTTATTAAAATTTAGCATTTTCTCAATTTATTCATGTCCCGATACTGTGCTGGTGGGTCCTGATACGGTGCTGGTGATTTTGGATAAGAAGTTGGTCATATTTGAAACAAATGTTAAAAAATCAATAAAATTGGGCAGATAATTGTTGTCAATAGGATCTATGACTCCTATTTTAGCTCTTGTGCATCCATTTGGCTGTTTAATATATGTTTTCATATGATCGTAACTTGTATTACATAATTACATAAAAAGGCAACATCTTTCGTCCAATATCAGATAACAATATATAGTATCTAAAATAAGAATAGTTTTATTAAGATATTACATGCCCTTACATTGATGCTTCAACAATGATCAAAGCCCATGCCGCGGGATTTGATTTATTAAATACAAACTGACAGGAATTGAAGTTAATGTTTATTGTTCAAACAATTCTAGTATATAGTAAACATACTACTTACCTGTCGTTTACAAACATCCAAACAATCATAGCAAGCAATTTGATCAATGGTTTGCTTTGCATATATTTATAGAAGAGCTGTAAATTCTAAAAAACAAATTCTTGTTGTCGTAGATGGTTAAATCCTCAACAAAATCTCAATAACTTTGTTGGAACGAATAAAGGTTTTAAATCAAATTTTCGTGGACTTTTTAGCTTCCACCCTGACGAGGCATGTTAGCTGTTCGTATGCTGTTGCACCTGACGCACTGAAACTTTCACATTTCCATCTTCTTTTCTGAAATATTTTACCCAGCTCATACTTGACAGGATTGTTATCCTAGTAAAAGGTGTAACCAATGAATTTAACACAAGTTAAAAATTCCACAATACTATATAATTCATTTTATGTTTCAATTTGTTTGAAAAAAGTCGAAAAGAAGAGAGTTTTTTAATGTCATGATTATCTGTCGCTTTCTAGATCATGCTTAGCATTTATTTCAGATGACATGAACTCTACACCCTGGTGACCCTGCCGCCTTTCATAGCTTTATCCGTATACATATATTAATAGATAAACAAAAGGCTGCAACTGGTAATTTTGTATTTAAAATGATTCGTTGTAACGAGAATATTTGTGGTGAATGGAAACTGTGAGGGTCAAAATCTTAAATTGCTTATAAATGTTGCTGGACCCAGTTTCGTTATCTGATCTGAATTTTCTGAAATGTGCAAGGTAGATAGACATTTGCCTTTTGATTTTTTTTACTCGGTAAGTTTTGCCCTAATTGGTTGAACTTTTTCAATATTAAAGCCGATTTCAATGAGTGCATAGACAAGGGGAATATCTTTGGTTATTTTGCTTGCTGAACAGAAAAGTCATTGTTAGGTTATGTAAAATACCCTACTTTAAGAGTAGACTAGTCCGACAAATGACACATTTTTCTGTCTGTAGGACCAGGCTACTTCGAAAGGAGGGTAGTATACCTTACCTAATAATGACTTCACGGTCTAGCTAACAAGCAAGCTAACCAAAGATATTACCCCTGCCTACATACTCAATGGAATCGGCTGTAACTAAAAACTCGAATACATTTTAAGAGACAGTGGTCATGTTTGTTGATGAATATTGTTTTTCCTAGATTCACTCTTGAAAAAATCATTTGGTAACATTTGGTCAAGCAATTTCAGATTGTAATTGCGGACGCCAAGACAATACATGAATCTCACACGGTTTACTCCTGGTTTGCCCACTTTTAATTCTACCAATTATCTATTAGTTAAGAAAACAAAAAAGACAAAAGGTTTAATGAGCAGACAATTGTATAGTCTGTTCCAACTTAGGTATATAGTTTGTAAGTGTTTTCCAGATATTCAGGTTGTTTTTTTGTATCGAAAAATAATTAAAAAAATCAAATATTTTTTCTCAGTAATTTATTATCAATTCAATCAATTAATTCAACATACATATACAGCAAATAACTAAAAAATGATATTCAGTTATAAAAGTGTTCATTAGTTTCTGAATGATTTTCATGATAGAAATATATTTATACACTGAGTTCTCTTTTATTGCAAACTTTATTTAATAAATTAATTGCATAAGGAAATCAAAGCACAAAAAAAGTAATAAGGGCACTACATGTAAAAGGATGAGAAATACAATCTTTTATATTTACATCAAAAGTAACAAAACATTTAATATATTTACAAAGTCACAATTAGCAATAATTCACTTCATTGTTCAGTTCAAATGGAGAAGATGGGATGTTGCGTCAGAGTAATCTACCACGTTGATGGGTCCTTGTTGGTATCTGTATATGAGTCTGGTGTCTATTACTCTGAATGGTCGTCTTTAAGGTGGGCGGGTTCCTCCTGCTGCATACTGGATAATGCAGTAGCTCAATGATCTCGTAGATGTTTGGGTGGGCGTGTTTGAGTCGCTTCTTATGTTTGTTGTGCCATCCTTCCAGGTGATTTGTGCATGGTGCGGGGTCCTTCTGTGTAATAGTGGTTCCATAGAAAGCGGTAGTTTTCAACAAAAAACTCTGTCACGTAATCTTTAAATGGAACAAGAGGTACCAATAGTACTGCGGCTCGTCGTATCAGTTAGGTAATATCTTCATTTTTTTTATAATAGGACTGTAGTCCATATTTCTGTGCCTTTCGCTATATACACTGGGTGAAGTGGAAGAAGCAGCCTTTCACGGTTACCCCTGGACATACTGTCTGTGTTGCGTTGTTGGTTGCTGTCTCGTAGTCAATAGATAGTGTTTCTGGTTGAAGTTGTAACTGGTGTTGTTGATCAATGGCTACTGAACAGTTGCATTTATATTCTAGTTGTTAAATTTAAATGGATAATTTTATATTTTACTAAATTTTGAAACAGTGTATTGTATTGAAATTAAAAAAAAAATTAAATTGAATAAATCAAAAGATATTTAAATGAGATTTATTCTATTAGATATTTAGTTTCATTATTGTACTTTTCACCTTTTTTTCAGAATGTACCAATAATTAAAAATATTTGTTGATAACTTGAAATATTTATTCATTTTAGTACACATTTTTCCCCATTTTTTTTTTAATAAAATACATTATCCTGCCAAATATATATAAAATATAGAAAATTTTTGCACATTTTCCTTGATTTATTAGCAGAATATAATATTCTTTTTTAATTTTACAGGTAAACTAAAAGGTAAAAAATATGACTATAATTCAGAAATAAACTATAATTGTTAAAACAACAATTCCCTCTATGTTTACATATACATGTAATTAAAAGTGGGCAAACCAGGATGACACCCCTCACACGACCCCTCGACACAGGTGAGCTTATATATATATGATCTTATAGCGATTCGGGTTGATAACCAGTTGAAATTAAGCCAGTTGTGTGTGTAGATTTGTATTGTTTTAAACTGTTATGACCTATTAAAGTTAAATGTAGGTGTTTAATCTAAGAATTTCTTTTTTAAACTTATATTCTTTTTTTATACTCAATTGGTAGTATGAAGCTACGAGGTATTTTAATTTTTGAAATTGACATATTCTAGTCTGCCCTTTCATAAAATAGTGATTTTTTTAGTGTTCTATCGAACTTTCGAAAAAAAACACCTGATAACCGTTCAGACAAAAAAATTATGATGAAAAAATTTAACAGACACAGCAAGTGGTTCTTAATAGCTATAAGATACATTTTTCTTTTAAAATACAACTTCTAAATCTTACGGGAAACTATTCCAAGCTTAAAACTTTCACTGTAACCTCGCTCTAACTTACCCCCCCCCCCCCCCCCCAAACAAACAAACCCGCAATACTATTGTCATTCTCATAGTCACCACTAAATTGTTCACAAACAAATGTGTTTTAAGCTGCTAAAGACATATGATTCAAACGCCCAGAAAGTCTTTTGTTCTATATTTTTGCTCTCCATTTTTATGCAAAACCTTTTACATTTTTATTTTATGGGTTATTGTTGAAGGTCGTACGATGACGTATGGTTGTTAACACAAACTTCCTTTGGTTTCTTATGGAAATTTGTCCATTGACAACAAACATACCACATCATCTACTTTATATAAGTATTGTATAAATTACAACGTATTTT
The DNA here is from genome assembly GCA_019925275.1 of Mytilus edulis. Lineage (NCBI taxonomy): Eukaryota > Metazoa > Mollusca > Bivalvia > Mytilida > Mytilidae > Mytilus > Mytilus edulis. The sequence goes on along the minus strand of CM034351.1, from coordinate 63,026,505 downwards.
GGTGATCTTGCAAAATGATCGTAATCCCGAAAATCGTAAACATATTTTCTTATCTTAAAAAGGGACAAGAAGGGTTCCAATAACAGGCCAATAAATAAGATTACAGTTAATTAAAAAAAAATAATAAAAAAAATAGGGGTATTTTTTCTCTCATAATAACAGTAAACAGATTCACAACAATGTCAATTTCAAGAAAGTAGACAACAGTTAATTAGTCAATAACAGTACAGCATCAATGATCTTGAATATATGCCACTTATAACTAAAATATAAAGACACAGAACCAGGACATAGGAGCACAGAACCAGGGCCGTTTTTCTTATCACCAGCACAGAGTCAGGACAATTCCGTTTAACGAACTTGCACGACTTTTGCAATATAATATTGTTGTAATATACTCTGCATGGTACTTATGATGCATCAGAGAAAAATTAAGCAACAAAACAGTCGTTTTATTGCCGTTTTGATACAATGTAAACAAACCCACCAGCACAGAATCAGAAACCACCAGCACCTGACAGGACCAAATCACCAGCACAGAACGTTCTCTCGCAGGACAACCATACCCACCGTGAACAATGTAGCACGTAAATATGGTTAGTCATGCGCCGAAAGAAAATATGAATTTACACTGTGTCGAAGATGATATAAATTATCATTTTATATCCTGGTTTCATATGCACAATTATACTCACAATGAAGACTGATTTTTTGTTGTATTCTTTGTATATACTTTTTAAATAGAGAGGCACTTACCGATTTGCAAGGAAAATAGTTTGGAATAAAAACCGTCAACATTTGGGTTCACTATTAATCTGCACATCCAAACAAGTTAAATTCTAAGTATGATTTTTAATAATGGTCACAGTAGCCTATAATGTGTGTTTGAGTTCGTCAATATGACGAAACTTTAACACGAATAAAAACTTTCATGCATTGTATTATCTCTTATTTCCTCGTATATTATTGTTGACGAAAGCAAGTAGCTTTTGTTGAGAAGAAAAACGCCTAATTTGTTTCCTTTAATATATGCAAACCAGACTTGGGAACGACATTGTATCTTGTCGCAAATTTGGACCGTCTAAGCCATCTGGTATTTCATTCATTAGTTTTTATGTCTTTTCCAAATTAGATATCATGAAAACAAATGTTTTATGCTTATTGCTCCATTGTGAGTCGCCGTTAAAAATCCATTTTATTCAAAATACTATTTTAAAACAGATACCGCATAAATAGTTACGGTCGGTTTAAACGAACTCGTATAATAAGCAATTCGATATTTAGTTAATAAAAGAGGGACGAAAGATACCAGAGGGACAGTCAAACTCATAGATCGAAAACAAACTGACAACGCCATGGTCAAAAATAAAAAGACAAACAGACATATAAAAGTACACCCGGAAGGGTAAGCAGATCCTGTAATAGTACCCATAAATCTACATACAAGTTTGAGACAAATTCTATGTAACATATAATTGGTAGAAGTGTATGTGCTTGATAAGAGAATATTCTAAAATTACAGAAAAGCTATAACTGCAGTCTTTTTTAAGGCTATACAACCAACATTTATAGCTTTTAAAAACTGGAAGATTAAATCATTTATTTTTTTTAACATAAGCAATATACAATAAAGAAAATTAAAGTCGGTTCATGCCTTTATCGAAGGTTCATTTCTACAGATATATGAATTCAAATATAAACCTTGTTAAACTAAGGTCAAATATTTTCAAGAGTCTACATTTTTTCAATTAGCTAATTTGTTTTCTCGAAAATAAGCCTGTATAGAACTAGTATATGGCAGGTATGTAAAAAAAAAATCAAATGATATTTGATTTAAAAAAATGACCATTAATTAAAAAAACATAGATTTCAAACAAGCTTAAGAACGTGATTGCTCGGAACGACTTTATTTCAGTTCTTAAAAATTACCATGAAATATATAAATATAAATTGAAGAGCAATGAAAACCTTAAATTCCGAAAAGTTGTGCCAAATACGACATAGACTTTCTACGCCTCATGTTAAAAAAAACATTTTGATTTTGTAATAAAGTTACATTTGTCTAAACAGCAAATTTTGAGAAAATTAATGTATCGATGATATTTAAAGTCAACACAAAAGTGCTATGTGCTTTGCAGGCGGTACCCTATAGGATGAAATTTCATAGCACAAGACTTCATGTGTGCATTTAAAAAAGCTGTGGATTCATATAAGGTCAACCTCCCAGATAACGAGTTGTGACTTTGTCTTCAAAATGGTTGATATCAATTTCAATTTTAGAGATATTGATTCTTATCATAAATTCAAAACCAAAACTTAATGATATATATTTTATTCAAATAATTCACATTCTGGTAATTTCTAAACATATTTTCTATGTTTAAATTTAGGTAAATTTACCAGAAAATAAAAGTGACCATCAAATCAACAATTTATGACAGTCAAACCGTTTACTGATATATTATCAATTATCCAACATTGATAAACCAAAACTGCCAAAGTAATATAGATATATATTTATTACTATATCTTTATTAATAAACATATTCTTGAATATGAGTTATGTGAATTTCCAATCTACATAAAAATATGTTTGATGAACATTATATATAAATATGATTCATGGTCAAGAAAAAAAATGATCAACAGAGTTGTCTCTGACTGCTGTTGAGAGCCGTTTGCTTCTTAAGATGTTTTTAGGACCTTATACTGAGTTCAATAATCGACTTACGGTCATTATTCAAGTTATTAACATGTATTACATTAATGCGAGGTTCACACATTGTCGAGTATTGCTCCCGTTTGAGATCAGACAGCGATACGACACGAAAAGTGAAAAAGTCGGATTACTATCCTCAATTATCTGGAATGTCCTATCATTGTCTGAACGCAGTCGTTTAAGTTCGTAACAGATTCCTACGGGTCGGGAGGGGTCCGAATAGTTCGGCGAAGCACCCCGACAGATAACCCCGTAACATTCGGGGAAACTCAGCCGATTTTGTCAAGTCGGATTGCAATCGTGCCTATGTCGTGACAGATTCTGCTGTATCGGAGCAAAATCCTAATAATGTTCTGTGTATTCTGGACGGTGTCCTGTGGAACGGGAATGATCTGGTGAAATTTTTCATTGCTGTTTTTCTGTCGATTGAGTCCAGATTGCATCCAGATCTTGTCGATTGCAAACCGTTTTGCCGAAACCGTTCCGGAACAGTCCAGTTATTAATACGAAATTCGTCAATGATACCCACGTCAGAGTCCCGACAGTTACAGAATACAATACGACTGAGACTAGACAAAGCCGTTTGCAATGCGATAAAGCGGACCGTGATAGGACTACGTTCCGACAGTACCTGATCATCCCGAGTATGCCGACTGTTTTCGAACATATAACTTCCGTCAGCGTCAGTTCACTGTCTGGTCACTGTCTGATCTCTGTCGGATTACATTCGGTAGAATCGGGACGCAGTCGTGACAGACTCGGTCGAATTTTACCACGCGAAAGATATAAATCGGATTAGAAGCGGATTGAGAACGGGGTTATTGGAATAAATTCGCTCAGGGACGGTTTAATATCGACGCTTCCTGAGCAATATCTGTTTATTGTCGGGATTAAATTATTTTTTTTACAAATTTTAATTAAAGTTTGAATTTCCATCCTCGATTCACAGGATCTTGATGAGACTTTTGACAAATTTTAATCGGGAATGGTCCTGGCAAGGACGGCAGTAAAAATCGTGAATGTGTGACACCAGCTTAACAAATTGGAACAGTTGCTGTTAAATGTAATCCAAATTCACTTCCTTTAGACTTATTTAAAGCTAGACAAATTGTATTGTCATAATTAGCACAGGAAACATAATAAAAAAGCATTTTGGATTTTATAGCACACATATTTCCCTACGTTGAGTAAGATACATGATTTTGAAAGACTACAGGTCACATCCTCTGTTATGCAACTTTTTAAATTCTCAGGTTATCCAACTACATAATCACTGGGGTAAAGCTGATGACCGTAACTGCATTCACGGTCATCCCAAGATGTCGGATAAAAAATTAGGTCAGTTTCTGTATTGTCTGTTAAAGTGTTTCTATATCATTTTCTTTACAAATCATACATTGAAACGATGTAAATTTATAAAAGAATCACTCGAAAATCACTAATTACTTCCGAGAAATGTGCATGAAACGGGAAATTCAATTTGAAAAAATCGTTAAGATGACCGTAAATCATAATCAAAATATTTTCAAGATGACCGTAACATAAAACAAGGATGACCGTGATTGGTAAAAGGATGACCGTAACTTGTAAAGGATGACCGTAATTTGTAAAGACTGACTAATTTATATAGGACGACCGTAACTTTTATAGGATGACCATCAATTCTAAGAAATATCCGTATTGTATTCAAAGCTTTTTTGTTGAGTTTGTCGATCTCAATAGGGGCTCGGTTAGCGGATATAAATATGTTTCATAAATTTCTTTTTTTCAACTATAATATAATTGGCCATATTTAGGATTTATAACAATGATAGTAAATTGCATATTTCTCGTAAACAATGAAATATTTATTGATATCGACGTTAAAATTTTAACACAAATTTACAGCGATACGACGAAAATTTGAAGAAACATGAATGTGTCCCTAGTACACGGATGCCTCATCTACACTATCATTTTCTATGTTTAGTGGACTATGAAAATGGGATAAAACTGTAATTTGGCATTAGAATTAAAAAGACCATTCCATAGGGAAAATGTGTACTAAGTTTCAATTTTATTTAACTTGAAGCTGGACAAACGGACAAACAAACAGACGAACGGACGAACGTACGCACAGACCAGAAAAAACATAATGCCAATAAATGGAGCATTAAAAACATTAATAATACATACGAATATTTGGTAATCGAGCCCATGTGTATGGGTCCAGAGGAAGCAGATTAAAATCTTAATTTGTCTTGATATATGCAGGCGGAAACACTTTTGAAATAGAACAAAAGAATCGAAGCTCTGTGTTTATCGAGAAAGCGATACAAGTTAACTGTAATGTTTGATATAGTAACAAAATTTTAAAAAGTGAATAGAAACAAATAAAACGACAATTTTTTTATTTTAAAAACACCATTTGCATAAGTTTTCAATGTATCTATTACATAGTAATGCAAAACAATAAGATATCAAGTCGACGACATGGTTCTTATCGGGGCCTTTTATAGCTGACTATGCGGTATGGGCTTTGCTCATTGTTGAAGGCCTTACGGTTACCTATAGTTGTTAATGTTTGTGTCATTTTGGTCTTTTCTGGATAGCTGTCTCATTGGCAATAATACCACATCTTCTTTTTTATATATAGTATCTATAAGTTGGATGTAGAAAATGCATAACCTCCGATTTTTTTTTATCACGGACGGAGAACATATCAATCTTTTAGTTCAGAAATTTTCGTGTCTGCCCTTCCATTATGTGAATCAAGAAAAAATTCCCCAAAACAGGTAACGATTGTATCGAAAAGAGAAAAATCGAGTGCACCTTTTTATGTTAGGGCATGTTTGGGGTGTATATTTTGTCTTTAAAACGTACAAAGCAAGAGTATTTTATATAGCATCTTGCTTCAGATTCTATCATTATTATATATCAAAGCTACAGGTTGACTTTATAACGTAAAAAAATGACAATACGAAAAGATGAAATATATGGGTCAATTGAGATACCTATCTAATGAATCACAAAAACAGAGTAGGTGTGTTCGAATAGCTATTTTTTCTAAATATACTTGACGACAGTCTTTTAATTTGGATGATGAAAATGTGTGTGTGATAACTAGGGTTTATAATCTTCAACCACTGAAAATGTTTAGTCTGCCCTTCCACGAAATATTTAATGAGAATTTTTTTAAATGCTTAAGAATTTTCAATAATTCCATCTGACATCCAAACAGACAATATTTTTAAGTTGAATCAATGCAGACAAGATCATTAACTAATGCTCATTAGCTAGTAGATACATTTGTATTTTATCGTCGTAATGGTGCTATGTGGATAAATTTATCAGTTTTCAAGAGCAAAATTGGCAGAGCGTCATCCCTACAATGGCTTCCATTTCTACGACTGTGAGCATGAACTGGCGTAATGGGGAGATAATTTTGAAGAAGTAGAATCCTGACTGTATGAATAACATTTCTGTATATATACAAATTGACAACGTTCCGCCTTGTGATACGCTTTTCGTACAATACTATTTTAAGGATCTACTTTGCTGGAGCTCACCTTCACTAGTTTATTCGAATGATATTTTCAAAATATTTCTGTTATTTTATTTGCACGACAAAATGAAAGACGATATAATATCAATGGGTGTACATGCAATTTTTTGGCATTTTTAAACATGTGTATTTATTATATGTCATTAAAAGGAATCCCAGAAACAAACACAAATCTTTTGTCGAGCAGTTGAAGGCTGTGCATCGCATGTCTTTTGGCAAATTCATTTTAAAAATTGAACCCTCTACTGTAAAAAAGATACATATGATAATCTTTGCATTTGAAGCACGTCTCATTTTCTTCTACCTATAGGATACAACTTTCATATTAATATGTGTATAACAACACGATTAATCATTTGATACAAAAAGATAGTTATATAAATACGGATATTTCTTAGAATTGAGGGTCATCCTTTAAAAGTTACGGTCATCATTTACAAATTACGGTCATCTTAAAAGCAGTTACGGTCAGCCTTGTTATGAATCGCTGATTCTGTTACGGTCATCTCGATTGTGATTTACGGTCATCTTGGCGATTTTTTCAAATCGAATTTCCCGTTTCATGCACATTTCTCAGAAGTAATTAGTGATTTCCGAGTGATTCTTTTATAAATTTACATCGTTTCAGTGTATGATTTGTAAAGAAAATGATATAGAAACACTTTAACAGACAATACAGAAACTGACCTAATTTTTCATCCGACATCTTGGGATGACCGTGAATGCAGTTACGGTCATCAGCTTTACCCCAGTGATAATATTAATGTCAGAGGCTGATCTTATATGATGACACGTAATAAACTCCAAATCATTTATACAAGTTGTTTTTCAAGTAATCAAGTGCATTATCGGCACTGTATATAAAACCAACAAAGGTTAAACATAAAACAACCAGATGCTCAGCAGGGCGCAGCTTTATACGACCGCAGAGGTTGAACCCTGAACGGTTTGGGCAAGTATGGACACAACATTCAAGCTGGATTCAGCTCTAAATTTGGATTGTGATTAAATAGTTGACACAGCATAGGTTTCTGACACAGAATGAATGTTATCTAATGAACTGAAAAAAAAATTTTGCCTTTGAGCAATTCACTATGCTGTTGAATATTAATCCTCTCAAAAAAATATTTGAAGAAATTTTCTTCTTATTTATGAAATCTGAAATGAAAAAAAAATTGAACCCCCCCCCCCCCCCCCAAATTTTTTTTTCACATCCCCCTTTCCCTTATTTCAAAACTGATCTCAATTCAAATTTCTAATGGAGTTTGCAACAATAACTACTCATTCAAAAAATATTAAAAATGTAAAAAAAGTGCTTGTTATCACTGAATGGTAAAGATTGTTTTAATTTATCAGTTGGTAGTAAAAGTGAAAATACATTGTATATTGTATAATACAATGATTTAAGTTGATTCAACTACTATTCTGGACAAAGAAAGATAACTCCAATTGAAAATTTCTTGCTATACCCCAATATAGGCAATTAGATATTTCTTGCTATTGCGCAATACTGTGCAATTGAAAATATTTGCTATTGCACAATACTGTGCAATTGAAGATTTCTTGCTATTGCGCAATACTGTGCAATTGAAAATTTCTTGCTATTGCACAATACTGTGCAATTGAAGATTTCTTACTATTGCTGAATACTGTGCAATTGAAAATGTCTTGCTATTGCACAATACTTAATATAATAATTTTGGATCCTCATTTGGACCAAATTGAAAACTAGGCCCATAATCAAAAATCTAAGTACATGTTTAGATTCAGCATATCAAAGAAGCCCAAGAATTCAATTTTTGTTAAAATCAAACTTAGTTTAATTTTGGACCCTTTGGACCTTAATGTAGACCAATTTGAAAACGGGACCAAAAATTAAGAATCTACATACACAGTTAGATTCGGCATATCAAAGAACCTCAATTATTCAATTTTTGATGAAATCAAACAAAGTTTAATTTTGGACCCCAATTTGGACCAACTGGAAAACTGGGCCAATAATCAAAAATCTAAGTACATTTTAAGATTCAGCATATCAAAGAAGCCCAAGATTTCAATTTTTGTGAAAATCAAACTTAGTTTAATTTTGGACCCTTTGGACCTTAATGTAGACCAATTTGAAAACGGGACCAAAAATTAGGAATCTACATACACAGTTAGATTCGGCATATCAAAGAATCCCAAGGATTCAATTTTTGTTAAAATCAAACTAAGTTTAATTTTGGACCCTTTGGAACTTAATGTAGACCAATTTGAAAACGGGACCAAAAATTAAGAATCTACATACACAGTTAGATTCAGCATATCAAAGAACCTCAATTATTTAATTTTTGATGAAATCCAACAAAGTTTAATTTTGGACCCTTTGAGCCCCTTATTCCTAAACTGTTGGGACCAAAACTTCCAAAATCAATCCCAACCTTCCCTTTATGGTCATAAACCTTGTGATTAAATTTCATAGATTTCTATTTACTTAAACTAAAGTTATGGTGCGAAAACCAAGAAAAAGGCTTATTTGGGCCCCTTTTTGGCCCCTAATTCCTAAACTATTCGGACCTCAACCCCCAAAATCAATCCCAACCTTTCTTTTGTGGTCATAAACCTTGTGTCAAAATTTCATAGATTTCTATTTACTTAAACTAAAGTTATAGTGCGAAAACCAAGAAAATGCTTATTTAGCCCTTTTTGGCCCCTAATTCCTAAAATGTTGGGACCAAAACTTCCAAAATCAATCCCTATCTTCCTTTTGTGGTCATGAACCTTGTGTTAAAATTTCATAGATTTCTATTCACTTTTACTAAAGTTAAAGTGCGAAAACTAAAAGTATTCGGACGACGACGACGCAGACGACGACGCCAACGTGATACCAACATACGACCAAAATTTTTTCAATTTTTGCGGTCGTATAAAAACAAATTGTGCAGCTAGTTACAAAACAAATGATTTAAGCACAATAATTAAAACGAAACAGTCAAACTACTGCAAAATCTACACAGAAAAAGCTTAGCTAACTGCGAAAAACTTATAAAGATTACAAAAAACGTATAATGTAGATTACAGTCAACTGTACGGTGGTGTTTTTTTATGTTTTTGTTTACCTTTTTGACTAATATTCATCATTGTCACTCCAATTATACATTTGCGGAAACTAGTCTATACCTAGGATTACACTTTAGACTTACGATTACAGTTGAATGAAAACAAGGGGTAATCTCAACAAAAAAAATATAGAGATAAACAGTAAAACCAAATGCTTTTTTACGTGTATTTTAATTAGGTCATTTCGACGACATACTGATGCAACACATATGATCACATCAGATTCGAATCGTTGTATTAGATGTCACCAAAAAGTCCCCATAATGTTGTATATTTATTTTTGAATTCTCCGATGGCGTGTTCAACCTATATTCTATAGTGTGTTATAAGTCTATTTAATTTTTATCACCTACTCTACATATTCGACGGGATTCAAACAATCTGTATAAGTTTCCGATGAATGCTTGATGCTTGTCGGATACATTATGTCGCCCACCAAAAACAGCAGAGAACCATACGCTTTCCACTGAGAAACGGGTTACTTCTCTTTTTGTTATTTTTCCAAAATTGTGTCTTCATTATTTATGTATAGAATTAAATCAGATAACATTTCGTTCAGAGGGTTCTCTATAAATGGTGCTATTGAAATCACGAGAAGATGTGATAAACAAGTTTCACAATATAAATATTGAATCCTACCGTAGCGCAATGCTTTTGAAATACATTTGTATCTATTTCCTTTACGATTACACTTTTGTATCCATAGCTGCTTCCTAACAGACTTCAATTGTTTTGCGATTTGTTGTTTGTGTATTAGCCTTGCTAAATTTGAAAAATCAAAAAACCATTTATTTGAGTTAACTTATTTTACATCTCAACTAAGTCTCACGAAACGTTTGAATTATATATTCGATATAAAGATATTTATTGATAACGGTGTTATGTTCCTTTCGTATATTTTTTATTTTTTTGCAGCAAAAACGTAGGCAAACATTTTTGAAAAAGAATGGCATGTGCAATGTTATGAAGAATAAATATCTCTTTAGCATCCACACCCTGATCACTAATTCTTTAAAAAAAAATTAAAGGAAAATGGTTATGTCTATGCATAAACGTTCAATATGGTCCACCTGCTTCTCAGTTGATCGGTCTTTCTTATCACTGTCTTGCTGAAATAAATTTCTAACTGTCCCAACTTTGCCAACGACATTTCCGATTTATTTTCACGTCTCGCGTAAAAGTTATCAAATGATATATAGATAATCTATCATACACCGTAAATTTCATTATGTTCAACCTTGATAACAACATGTATAATAATTAATGTATACACATTACTACGTGGTTTTTTTTTAAACCCGTTCTTCAACGATAGAACACCTTCATAGGAGATGTACTTTGTTCAGAAATGGCGTTTTATGTTTACACTTTGAGACGACCCTAGATCTAAATGTTACCGGAAAGTGTAATTGTAATCCTAATTGTAGGTGTATGACACATTCAAAATTTAAAGTAAAAAATGCATCAAATCCTGCTAAAAATGAAAATGAAAAAAAACGAACTCCGAGGAAAAGTCAAAACAAAAGTCCGTAATCAAATGGCAAAATAAAAAGCTCCAAATCATCTAAACAAATAATTAACAACTGTGATATTCCTGATTTGGTACAGGCATTTTTTTATGTAGAATATGGTTGATTAAACCTAGTGTTATAGCTAGCTAAACCTCTCACTTCTATGACTTTTGCATAAAATTCATTAAATTGACAACGATGTGTATACAGATCAAACTGACATAATAGGTAAAAATGTCATGAATAGGTCACCTATGTCTGTGGAAAGACAAAACCTTAGTGTGTTGTATTATTTATACATTTGGCAATATATATATATATATGCTGATAGAACTTTTTAATGTATTAATTAGCGTTTTTAAGTTATATTCTTAGACATTTATATAATTTTAATTCAGTAACTGTTTATATAACACCCGGCCACCGAAAGCTTCATTTTTATGAAGCCCAGTAGGTCATGTGGTCTAGCGCGCCGGTTACAGTGCAGGCGATTTGGTGTCACGATATATCTCAGTAGCATGGGTTCGAATCCCGGCGAGTGAAGAACAAAAAATTTGCGAAAGCAAATTTACAGATCTAACATTGTTGGGTTGATGTTTAGACGAGTTATATATATATATGTTGTATATATACATCTCCATGCCTTATATATCATGTATTGTAGTACGACGCTAGATTTAAACTGACGAGGAAAGGTAACAAACGGCCGCCGAAAGCTTTTTTCGTCTTTTTCGTTAAGACCATCAGGTTCTAAAGTGTGGAGTTGGTGGATCCAAAAGTTTTCTCTTTTCCTTCTCGCCGTGGTGTCCCATTCGGTGTTGACTTCTATAATTTGGAAAGTGACATTATCAAAAGGATGTTTCGTTGAACGAAGATGTCTTGTGAGAGGACAGTTTTTGTTGGTTTTGTACGATGAACGATGGTTATTGAGCCGAATATTAAATTTGTCCATTGTTTCTCCCACATACTGAATGCCACAAGTGTCACATGTTAATATATAAATTGAGTTCTCCGTTTTACAGTTGGAATTAGAGTAGATGGTATAATTTTGTTTAGTAACGGAGCTGATGAAAGAACTGCTTGTATTGGCAGCTTTACAACACATACAATTCCTTCGACCACATTGTTTGTAGCAACCGGGCGATGGATTAGGCTGCTTGGTTAATACAGATGTCACTAATTTGTCACGGATGTTTTTAGGTCTTCTGAAGGCCATGACTGGTGGTGAAGAAAATACTTTTTTTAGATTTAAAACATTTTCTATAATTTTCCAATGCTTCTGAACAATGGATGACACATTTTTGAAATCAGGATGGTAAGTGAGTACAAGGGGTGTTCTGTTAGCTGCTTTATTCTTATCTTTGTACTCAAGAAGTTCTTGGCGACTAGTTTTGTTTGCTCTTTCGAAAGCGCTATCAATAATGTTGTTATTGTATCCTCGAACAACTAGATGTTTACGAAGTTGTCCAAGTCTAGCATTTTTCGTATTTTCAGTAGAGCATATTCTCTTGATTCGCAATGCCTGGCTGAATGGGATACCACGGGAGCAGTGTTTAGGGTGGCAACTTTTAGGAGAAAGGAATTGATGTTTGTCCGTTTGTTTGGTATAGAAGGTCCGTTATAATGGTTCCGTTCTTGATGTAACTCGTAGTATCGAGGAAGTTTATTTTCTCCATAGATGATTCATATGTAAATTTTATCGAATGGTGGAAAGAGTTGCAGTGTTCTAGAAATTCATTAAGATGTTCTTGTGAATCTGTCCATTTGAAATCAATATCGTCAATGAATCGGAACCATGATTAGGGCTGATATGGAGCACTAGCCAAGAGGCGTTTTTCAAGTTGGCCCATAAATATGTTGGCATATGACGGGGCCATTTTTGTGCCCATACTAGTACCGTCTATCTGGAGATAGTGTTTTTCATTGAAAGAGAAGTTGTTAACGAAAAAGACGAAAAAAGATACAGGAAAGATAAAGAATAATTTAAAACAAAGCATCGTCCTTTTTATCCCGTAATATTGGCCAATGGACGTTGCTAACTTCATCTACCAATTATGTATTTTTAAGGTAGCTAAATCCAAGTGCAACATGTACATTGAGCTGCAAAATTTTCTTATTTTCAAAGCAGCTAAATGCAAGAGGTCATATACATTGAGCTGCAAAATTTTCTTATTTTGAAGGCAGTTCAGTGCAACATAGACTTTGAGCTGCAAAAGTTTCTTATCATCTACATCCGATTTCACCTGGATAGATGCACGCTTGATAAAGCTAGTTGGTCTAGCGAAATATTGCGTTTATTTTCATCATTTTGTAAATATTTTAAACATTTTTATATTTACATACTAAATAGTGTGTTAAAATTACATTGTTAGGCAATCTATAATTTTATTTGTGTAATTGAATTAATCTCTGTACTGATTAATCCACACTCCCATAGATTTGTATGTCATGTGCTGCTATTTATAGGCACTTATATATATATATATATATATATATATATATATGAGTCTGAAAGATTGTGTAACAATACCGATAAATAGATGGAAAACAAAACACTAAAAAGTGTTGAATATCATTGCACAAAGATGGAAAAAACTGAACAGATGATATAAATTATACAATAATTGCAAATATTTCGGCTCAACAAATGGCCTTCTTCGGTGACAAAAGTTTTAACTATAATATATATAAGTACGTCTGAGTCAGTGACAACTCTACAACAGATGTATCCATCGGATCGCCACCAATGATGGTGATACATGGCTGTGTACATAATGTATATACAACGCGTCTAAACATCAACCCAACAATGTTAGATCTGTAAATTTGCTTTCGCAAATTTTTGGTTCTTCCCTCGCCGGGATTCGAACCCATGCTACTGTGATATCGTGACACCAAATCGCCTGCACTGCAGCCGTCCGCTAGACCACACGAATTATTATTTTCTGTGACTGTATATTACATTAATTTGTAGGATCCTTTACTATAGATAATTTAGCTGATCTGTAACAATAACATCTTCATGCCTTTTATATCATGTACTGTAGTACGCCGCTAGATTAAAACTGACGTGGAAAGGTAACACACGGCCAGCGAAAGCTCTTTTTTGAGAGCCCAGGTGGTCGTGTGGTCTAGCGGGACGGCTGCAGTGCAGGCGATTTGGTGTCACGATATCACAGTAGCATGGGTTCGAATCCCGGCGAGGGAAGAACCAAAAATTTGCGAAAGCAAATTTACAGATCTAACATTGTTGGGTTGATGTTTAGACGAGTTGTATATACATTATGTACACAGCCATGTATCACCATCATTGGTGGCGATCTGATGGATACATCTGTTGTAGAGTTGTCACTGACTCAGACGTACTTATAAATATAATTATTTTCTGTGACTATATATTACATTAATTTGTAGGATCCTTTACTATAGATAATTTAGCTGATCTGTAACAATAACATCTTCATGCCTTATATATCATGTACTGTAGTACGCCGCTAGATTAAAACTGACGTGGAAAGGTAACACACGGCCAACGAAAGCTCTTTTTTTGAGAGCCCAGGTGGTCGTGTGGTCTATCGGGACGGCTGCAGTGCAGGCGATTTGGTGTCACGATATCACAGTAGCATGGGTTCGAATCCCGGCGAGGGAAGAACCAAAAATTTGCGAAAGCAAATTTACAGATCTAACATTGTTGGGTTGATGTTTAGACGAGTTGTATATACATTATGTACACAGCCATGTATCACCATCATTGGTGGCGATCCGATGGATACATCTGTTGTAGAGTTGTCACTGACTCAGACGTACTTATAAATATAATTATTTTCTGTGACTATATATTACATTAATTTGTAGGATCCTTTACTATAGATAATTTAGCTGATCTGTAACAATAACATCTTCATGCCTTATATATCATGTACTGTAGTACGCCGCTAGATTAAAACTGACGTGGAAAGGTAACACACGGCCAGCGAAAGCTCTTTTTTTTGAGAGCCCAGGTGGTCGTGTGGTCTATCGGGACGGCTGCAGTGCAGGCGATTTGGTGTCACGATATCACAGTAGCATGGGTTCGAATCCCGGCGAGGGAAGAACCAAAAATTTGCGAAAGCAAATTTACAGATCTAACATTGTTGGGTTGATGTTTAGACGAGTTGTATATACATTATGTACACAGCCATGTATCACCATCATTGGTGGCGATCCGATGGATACATCTGTTGTAGAGTTGTCACTGACTCAGACGTACTTATAAATATAATTATTTTCTGTGACTGTATATTACATTAATTTGTAGGATCCTTTACTATAGATAATTAAGCTGATCTGTAACAATAACATCTTCATGCCTTATATATCATGTACTGTAGTACGCCGCTAGATTAAAACTGACGTGGAAAGGTAACACACGGCCAGCGAAAGCTCTTTTTTTGAGAGCCCAGGTGGTCGTGTGGTCTAGCGGGACGGCTGCAGTGCAGGCGATTTGGTGTCACGATATCACAGTAGCATGGGTTCGAATCCCACTGAGGGAAGAACCAAAAATTTGCGAAAGCAAATTTACAGATCTAACATTGTTGGGTTGATGTTTAGACGAGTTGTATATGCGGGACGGCTGCAGTGCAGGCGATTTGGTGTCACGATATCACAGTAGCATGGGTTCGAATCCCGGCGAGGGAAGAACCAAAAATTTGCGAAAGCAAATTTACAGATCTAACATTGTTGGGTTGATGTTTAGACGAGTTGTATATATATATATATATATTTATATAAAAATATGGCAACATTTTTCCCATATTTCATAACAGTGAAGAATGAAATAGTAAAATCACAAAAATACTGAACTCCGAGAAAAATTCAAAACGGAAAGTCCCTAATCAAATTGTAAACTCAAATGATAAAACACATCATACAAATGGACAACAACTGTCATATTCCTGACTTAGTACAGGCTTTTCAAATGTACAAAAATCGTAGATTAAACCTGGTTTTATAGCGCTAAACCTCTCACTTGAATGACAGTCGCATCAAATTCCATTATATTGACAATGTTGTGTAAACAAAACAAACACAACATGCACAATAGGTAAAAATGTCACAAATATAGGTACAACAGCAATGAAGTGGTTTCTATACTTTTGACAACCTCAAGGAAATGCACATGCACAAGTATAATCGTTTCATCTTATCCAGATTTAACTTTTATTATAATGCAAAGAATAACAAATACGTGGTGTAGCTTTATATATTGCAGATATGATCATTTAAAATGATCTCATTGACAAGTTAAATCAAGACGTACTCATCTTAAAAATGTTTCAAATATACTGATGGCAGGCAAGTATCGGAAATATTATGTTCTTCAATGTACACAACATATCTATTTCAATCAGTACGCGTTGTTTATGAAGCAAACAAAAGTTACTGGCCATGGGATTAGAAAATAGAGACATAAGGTGATAAATAGATAAAAAGAAACACAAGTGGACGAAAAACCAAAAAAAATCTTAGCAACACACGAAAAACAACAAACACGGGTCTTCGAGACGCCTAAAAGAAAAAGAAAAACTTATCAACACGAACATTACGCAAATCGAAAATGCTGTGAAAGAGTTGGGGCGTCCTGCTCCACATATTGTACCCGTTGTGTACAATCTAGGTGATGAGTCGCAATAAGTGATGTAGCAATCGAAGAAAAGAGGGTGGATTTATGGCTTTAACTATTTGAACATGTCTGTGGTTTTAGGTGACATAGTTATTCCATAGCTGCAACCAAACAAAATGGCGTTTGTATGGATGATTCACACTTTCCCAGTAATAGCCGTTGATTCAATAGTTTCAATATAGTCATTTAACATCTGTCAGAAGATACCTTAATGTCATTATACATTTTCCCCATGAACAAGGCTCCGTGTTGAAGACTGTATTTTGACCTACTAGTATAATGGTTTACTTTTATATATTGTGACTTGGATGGAGAGTTGTCTCATTGGCACTCATACCACATCTTCTTAAACTTAGTGATAACATTTATTGAAAATAACAATGTGCTTATACCTACTTAAATCAAACGTTAAATCAAATAATTGTTATACCGACAAAAGGTTAATTTATATGGATAATATAGAAATAAAGTCTACCTGCAGGTCGATTAGCTATGTCTTATAAACTACATATAAATTTGAGACAGCTTGTGGTAGAATTTGTATATTTTCAATGTATATTAAATAACAAAATGAACCAGAGACTCTACTTAGCCTGTGTCAATCACCTGCATCTCTAACAATAGTCCTTTTTTGTAATCATCATCACAAAAGGGCAATAACTTTATTTGAGTTAACTGACAATTTCAGTCAGTGTGACATTGTTTTAGATCCTATTCTGCTGATAATTTTTCGTATTTAAGTTTTTATTTATCTAATGTACTTCAATATCTAAAGTCCTCAGATGATAGTCTTTGTCATTTGTAATTAATATAATAGAGATTATCAAAATTGGTAAAGCCATTTATTTTTTATATTTTTTTTAATGATTTCTATTGATTTTCCGGTGGCGATTTTAAAATGGCTACCCAGAGCAGTAATTTTTATATTCTGAATTGGATTCATAGCTATAAATGTTTGCTAGGACCTAAACTGAAAACTAGTTTAATGCTTTTAACACAATCTGAACAATTGTTTCACAAATCGACTGGAATAATATAGTTAACCAGGTATTAGGCAAACATTGCAAAGAGTCGACTGAATATTTCATTGTGACTCGTGTATGGTAAATAAAGTTTCTAAAAAGGAGAAAATAATTGGCAATAACTTCTATAATGAACCGACAAACGATTTTGTCATATGGACTTCATTGTAAATTTTGTTTTGCTGATTATTTTGCGTTTGAAGTTGCTATTTATCTCTTATAGTTTTTAAATATATTAACTGAAACTCGAAAAATTGGTAAAATTCGTCTTTAAAAGGCAATTATTCGAATACGGAGTCGACTGAAGATTTCGACTAAGCTGACTAATCTGTAGATCCTGTCGTGCTGACCATTTTTTTTACTAAAAATCATATATATCAATAATTATAGTTTTTAGATATTAGTCAATAACGCAAAAAAGTAGTAAATATCGTCATTAAGCGCAATTACTATAATAAGAAGTCTTATGATGACTTTGGTCTTGTTGCCTTAATTGTAGATTTTGTCTTGCCTATCATGTTTGTTTTATCTATCTATCTATTATGATTTAAGAGATAACAGGCAAACATTTGTTAAAATGCTAAAATGTGTCCTTGAAGGGCAATAACTTCTATGGGAAGTCGTATGACAGTTTTGACGTATATATCATTACACATGACTTTACTTGTGCGTCTAAAAAAGCAAAACTTCGTCGTCAAGGACACAAAAACACCGATTTTATCAGGTGTACCCATGATCATCTTAAAGAATGTAATGAAAACGACACATGTGCAGTCTTCTGATCCTCATTGTACTATAAATATTCAGAAAAGTTTGTTTATATTCGACCCTGTACTGTTCAACTTTCAGATATTTTAGATTTCAATGATAGCGTACAACATTGCTCTATTTTAAAATGTAACCGTAAAAATTATAAAACCTATGAAAAACTTATATCTGGTACGCACTTTCAAAGTAACTTGACCACCAAAAGTTACAATTCACATAGTCATGAGTATTGAAATTGTACTGCTTCCAATATTTTGTATGGTATTGAATGTGCTCTTTGTTGACTGATCTACGTCTGGAAACTCGACAAAGACTCAATTTTAGAATGAATGACCATCGGCCTAATGTTAATAATCCTAAAAACAACAAATTTCTTCATAAACATTTTAATCAGCCTGACCATTCTACTGTTTCAATGAAATTCCGGATTATAGAGAAAATATATCATTCAACAAATGACCCATTATTGCACCGCTGGTAACATATCACGTTGTGATTGGTTTAACGCCGTCACGTGGTGACCCCTATGAGACCGTATGAGGTTAGTAGATTTCATAGGGGGTTCATGACGGGTTAATGGTGACGTCATCTATCGATGTTGTTGTGTTTCATTGTTTATTTTTCAACATAACGCCACGCAGCAGAAAAAGTCCAGCGTGCGATAAATTCGTTATACGGTTAACTACTGACCCCTACGGACCATAGAGGGTGAATAAAATCCATAGGGGATTCGGCCTCCGGCCTCACCCCCTATGATTTTACTAACCCTCTATGGATCCGTACGGTGTCAGTAGCGAACCATATAACTTATAATATTGAGTACACCATATCGTCTACAAAGAAAAGACTTTTGGATAAGAGAGTTGGGAACAGCCATTCCCTATGGATGCAATGACAAAATTGATGGTGTAGGTATTTTGTCTAGTCCCAGGTATAGTACTGTCAATAAATTACAATTATTTAACACTTCTGCCCGACAAAATAGAAGTCATGATCACAGAAATTAAACACCACCTGCTGTTCACACCGTGACAATTGATAGACTGTTATCGTCTCTTCAAAAACCTTTAGGCATTCACCATATCAGAACTAAATTATACTCCATTTCATTATCTAAACTTTATTTACTATTTCAAGAGGCCCAAAATACTTCCGTCATTGATTCTAATTCTGTTTTGTATAGATTAGTTTCAATAATCACGGACATTGCTAACCATATACTATTCAAACCCGTAACAACTACTTCCAAAAATGAGGAAAAACGTATTTTTTTACAGTAGAATTCGCCAATAAAGGTTAAGATGCTATCAATATTTTTTAGCATTTTTTTCCACCAGAAATCTGTACAAAAAACTATACCTGATTACTTCAAAAATGAAGCTACAGCTGTAATTTCATATACTTACACCAATAAAATTGAGAATGGAAATGGGGAATGTGCCAGTCTGTTGCATCCAAGAATTTCAACCATTAGAGGGTTTTAGAGGCCTTTAACCTCAAAGATGTGAAATCTAAACCTCCGGATTGTTCATGTGCATTGTCAAAATACAACTATAGTCCAGCTGGTCATGTTATTACTGGCAACCTTTGCATCGTTACCAATGAACAACTAAGAGAGTTGTTAGCCAAGGGACCAAAATACAGAATTCCCAAGTCCATCAACTGGAAAAAGAACTTCTGGTTACTGATTGATGCAGTTAAGGACTATGCTAGAAAATGAGTAAAGCGCGAACCAGACGAACCAGAACGGGACACTTTGTCTGAATGGTTCCAAGAGCTATTAGATGATGCATTCAGAAGCGCATTTAGAAACTTCACTGTACTATGAGCACAAGGGTTTGTAACCCATTCAAGAACCCGGAGGTTAAGGATGCTTTATCCTATTTGCATGACAAATATGTCGTTGTTCCAGCAGATAAAGCCTCCACTAATATTTTCTTCATATGTAAAAACCATTATTTGCAATGCCTCACAAAAGAGCTTGGAATAAACATCCCAACTGGTAATCCTACATATTCTTTAACATCGTTTACAAAGGACGAAATTTTACAAAATCACAAATCTGTCCTTCTTTCATTTGGTTTTAACATCAAAGAACACGAAGAAAATCTACAGTCATTATACTGGATACCAAAACTTCATAAAACTCCGTATAAAGAACGATACATAGCTGGATAATCTAGATGTTCGACTAAACATCTTTCTAAAGTGTTGACTACTATTCTTTCTACAGTAAAAGATGGCCTTCAAAAATATTGTAATGAGATATATTCAACCAGTGGTGTCAATCAGATGTGGATTCTCAAAAATTCTAAAGATCTACTGCTAAATCTCAGATCACAATCTCTGCAATTTTGCAGCAACATTAAAACCTTTGATTTTTCTAGTCTTTACACTACTATTCCCCATGCTCAATTGAAAGATCGACTTCACCATCTCATTAAACAGAGCTTTTTCTATAAAAATGGGAATCGTAGATATATATATAAATTTCTTGTTGTCGGTTATGATAATACTTTTTTTTGTGAAGAACCACACTTATTCTATCAGAAAATAGAGTGAAGATGATATAATCAAAATGCTGAACTTTTTAATCGACAATATATTTGTTGAGTTTGGACGATTGATATTTCAACGGAAAGTCGGTATTCCAATGGGTACTAATTGTGCACCCCTTCTGGCCGACTTGTTTTTGTACTCGTATGAAACAGAATTCATTCAGAACCTTCTAAAAGACAAAAAGAAAAACACCTTGCAAAGTTCTTTAATTTTACTTTCAGATATATTGATGATGTCCTATCACTGAATAACCTATATTTCAGTCAGTACTTGCATCTCATATATCCCAGTGAACTTTAGTGACTGATACAAGAAGGACTGCCTCATACCTTGATCTTTTCTTCAATATTGACACAGATGGACGACTTCACACTAAAATCTATGACAAACGGTATGATTTCAACTTCCCAATTATCAATTTACAATTTCTCTGTAGTAACATACCCTCTGTTCCGTCGTATGGTGTGTACATATCTCAATTGATACGTTATGCGCGTGCATGTTCACACTATACTGACTTCATATACAGAAGTAAGCTCCTTATGCAGAAACTGCTCCGACAGAGTTATGAGAAGGAAAGATTAAAAATGACACTCCGTAAATTTTATGGACCCCATCACGAATTGGTTGATCTATGTGATGTGTCTGTGTATAAACTAACTAATGACATTTTTACCACGTCTTACATCTCTAAGATTTTGGTTAAACATCTATGTCGTCTGTCTGCTAAGTACTGAACGTGACCTATTCCCGAATATGACTGTTATACCGAGAGTGAATTTACATTTCTGTAAGACGTGTCTCGGTATTTGTACATCCAACATTCAAGTATTTATTTTTAATGTTTTTGTTATGGATTTGGTTGAATAATGTGTTATGTCGTATCGTTTGTCCAAATAATTATAAAATTGCCTTTCAATACAATCATTGTCATATTCCCATATATATCTGTTATACTGAATGTGAATTTGCATTGCTGTGCCGCGTGTCTCCGTGTTTTGTACAAAAAGTCATACTACATTAATAGATTGATTCCCGAATATGACTGTTAAACCGAGAGTGAATTTACATTACTGTAAGACGTGTCTCGGTTTTTGTACATCAACATTCATGTATTTATTCTTAATGTTTCTGTCATGTTTTCGGTTGGATAATCTGTTATGTCTTATTGTTTGTAGTCCAAATAATTATATAATTGCCTTTCCATACCATCATTGTCCTGAAATATTTTTTAGACAAATATTGTAAAATAATTGTATATAGTTCGAGATTCATGTTAGTTACGTAAGCGCGTCACTGTTTTTTTTTATATCCTGTGGTCGTTGATGGAATATGTTCGTTGTTATTCTGCGGTTTGCATGTTGTATCGACTATTATATTATTTGATTGTGCGTTCCTCTGTTATGAATGTTCTTGCGTGTGTTTGTGTTGTATTTCTGTCGCGTTTTAGTGATATTTTTTTACATTGTCATAAAGCGGCAGGTTTGGTACGCCATTAAACCTGATTCAATCCACCATTTATTCTTAAAATGTCCGGTATCAAATCAGGAATATGGCAGTTGTTATCAAATAGTTCGATTCTATCTATGTGCGTTGGCGTTTGGTTTTGTTGCACTTCGATGTTCCTGTTGTTCCTATGTTTTCCTCTTATAGTTGATGTGGTTCCCTTGGTTTAAATTTAGTTTATTGACCCGGATTTATTTTTTCTCAATCGATTTATGACTTTTTAACACCAGTATACTACTGTTGCCTTTATTCATATAAGGTCAACATTCCAGTTGACGAGTCATTCCAGTTGACGAGTTGGAACACTATCTTCATTATATTTCATATCCAAAACGTTTAAAACGATCTTAAAAGTAGAGTGTTTATTCTACTCGTAAAAAAAAAAAACTCAATGCCATATTTTTTTTTTAAATAATTTGTATTCTGTTAATATCTGAATGGAATATTTTCCCATTTCCCATTATTTATTGGTTATACTGACATCAGGTAAATTAACATAAAATAAAAATTGATTTATGATTTATGACACCGAACTCGTAAACTAATATGTACTAGTAATCAATGGTTTTACATTGATAAACCAAAGATGATATAAATGTAGACGGGAAATTGAATATGCATTATGTGAATTTCCAATCTGCATAAAAATATGTTCCATTATGAATAAATAATATATATAGATATGATTCATTGTCAGGAAAAACAAATTATCGCAATGGTTCAGAGCTTGACAGAATGTTCTAGCATTGGATTACTGTTGAAGACCGTTTGCTTACTAAAGATGTGATTTGTGACCGTCTACTGAGTGAGATATAATAAAGGCCAGTTATTCACATGTACAAATGGGTGCAGTCCCTTATTTGCACTTTCAAGTTTGTTATGACAATTTTTATAGCCGCAAAATAAATCAGAATTGTTTATCCCAGGATGGATTATATAATACAAATCGGAAAGCAATATTGGAACACAATTACTTCAAAATCTTTTCCGCATCAATTTAGACATGTACAAGTTCTTTGTATTCTAATAATATACAATTACTGTCTTTTGATGAGGTAAATATGCCGTTTTATTGACTTTTGAAAAATGATATTCACTAAGGCCGAAACAAAAGACAGTAATTGTTTTATTCCATATTCCGAGAGAAGAACATGTATTTAATGAATAACATATACAAAATTTTTTTTACATGAAACATTTAACCGTAACGTTGCATGTAAAGCGCGTGACGTTTAGCCCGGTGAATAACACTTTCTCAGGTAAATATGCTTTTTTATTCAAAATCCAATTCATATAGAGAAACCTACTAATATACATGTAAAAGCGCGTGACGTTTATTAGAATCCTTTTTACTTAGACTGACCATAATATTCATGATCATATGCTATTCTATAGCTGCATCATAAATCATACATTTGTAAACTCAGGATGAATTGTATAAAACAAATGACATCAATATTGGTACACAATGGCAATGATGACTACAACATATTCTCTACATCAATTTAAAGTGCCATCATTCCCTCTCCGTATTCATTATATTGAACCGTCACTCAAGTCAGTAGTTAAGGATGGTTGGTATAACAAAACTATTTGACCGCATCATCATCTAATAACAACGAATTTAACTTGTTTGTCTGCTTAAAATTTTTCAAGTTAACTTGGAGAGCAGTCAACAAGTCAAAAGTTAACTTTTCTATAGGTTAGGACTTCACCCATCTGTATTACGTTGGCAACATTAAATAGTTTCTGCTTATGTCTTTCCAAATTTATTTTCCTTTAGAGTTGTTTAGAGCTAGATTTTTGTATCAAAATAATCAGCCCAGGATACATAAAACGAAAACTTTAAAGAATTTAAACCATTAATGATTCCATTTGTTCTTTTATTTAACTTTTATCAACTATTGAGTTACCCAACTCATAATATTAATGTCATAATTGATCTTATATGACGCAACGCAATATATTTTAAATTGATTGCGACTCATTTATACAAATATATTTTTGGAAATAATGCATTATCGGCACTAGATTTAAAACGAAATAATGTTGAATATACCACAAAGACAAATTGTGCCGCTTTGTAACACAACATAGATATTATTAAAAAGAAGCATTTAAAACTGAAAATAATGATGTGCTTATACCATTTTCTATCAAATGTTCAATCAAAATGTTTTGTATACCGAAGAATGGTTAATGTACATGGATAACATAGAAATGAGACTTACCTTAAGATCCATCAAATATGTCGTCTAAAACGTAATCTGAATCACGATTTGTTTTATACCGAACTGATAAAGCTCCCAATAATGAATAACATTTTTGTGGATTTCCAATCTACCTTGACATACATTTTATCTTTAGCTATGATTCATTGTTGGTCAAAACCAAAACGTAGGTAGAACGATAACAAGCAACACATTTACTAAGTTAAAATTAACCTAACTTAACTGTTTTAACCTAAATGTCTCGTCGACCCTTCTGTTATATCATTGTGGTTACGTTCGTTGGTGTATGCCCAATATATTTATTGTCCATTGTCCTTATATTTACCTTATACTAGTAGTCAGAAACATGTCAGTTATGAAAATGATGTAAGGAAAACTCTATTCCAATGCTCATATCTTAACAATTCAAATGTGAATTCAAAAACCTTTTTCTTTTTGAAATGTTAAGACGTTTGCACTGAAAATATATGCTTGTTCTTTTAAATAAAAAAGAGATTAAAACATTTCTATCTGATTAAATACTATTTGTATTTTTGTATCCCGAAACAAAACATTTGCATAGTACAATGCTGCGTCTTCATTTTTTTTTTTCATTATTCATTTACAACTTCCAAATAGGAACGTTTGAATTTAATAGAAAAAACAAAGGATATGGGGAATCCATCAATGACACAAAATCAGTACATGGACAGAAAAAAAAAATGCAAACGAACAGCGCTTGTATTGCTGTTTTTTCATCTCAAAGTCGCAGTGAGACCTTCACAACACGGAAAGAAAACTCTCTCCCCTCACTACAAGTTCAAGACGGCCGCTAGCACCGGATTTAGCGGAATTCTTTGCAACAATAAAATGGAAATACTTTGTAAGATGAAACATAACCAAATTTGGACCGATCAAAAAAGAAAAGTAGTACTGTGTGTGTAACATATTTAAAACCAAAATATTCCTCCGCATAGGTGTAAATATAAAACTATGTAGATAACATTTTAGTAATGAAGGTATCAGACGAAAGGTGAAGGACTGGTGATCCTTGTAGAACACAAGATAATTTTGCATATACATGTATTGATATCCTTTATCAACCTATAAAACTTTTGAGTTAACCAACTTCCTAACATAAAATTAAGATTGGAAATGGGGAATGTTTCAATGAGACAACAATCAACCAAAGAAAAAAAAACAACAGCCCAAGGCCACTTATTGGTCCTCAACACAGCAAGAAAATCCCAAGCCCGGAGGCGGTCCTCATCTGGCCGCTAAACATAAATGTATACAAGAATAGTGAAAATGGACGTCACACTAAACTCCGCAACACTTAAAGGAACAAAGATTACAAAAACATACAAGACTAACAAAGGCTACGGGCTCCTGACTAGGGACAGGCGACGTATTCAATGCAACATGGTTAAACATTTTTTGTGAGATATCAAGCCATCCCCTATACCTCTAGCCACTGTAGAATAAACAAACACACGCCAATACGCAGAGAAATCAGCTTAAATACTCACCTTTATGGTTAAATTGTCGCTCTTTTCATGACTGCATGCATAACGAAATTATTTCCCAATTGGTTTTTTTTAACGAAAAATTAAAACATTTAAGACATAAATAATCAAGAGGCATTTAACAGAACATATTTTTATGACTCATTTATATATCTTTAGTGAAATGCCTTCTCACAAATTAATCTAGCCACAAAATATCATATTACAAGCGAATTTAAACAGATCAAACATTTGTCAAAGTTCAAGAAAAACCAACAACGAAAAAGATGATCAAATCGTTCATATATACTAGAACACACCCGTGATATCGCGGGTCCGTGACTGAATTAAAGTATATAATTATGCGCAAGCATTATTTTAGTATTAGTATTGTCATCTGATAAAGTCATGCCGATTATAAGATACACAGTTTTTTTCTGCTTTCAAATCTTTCTGTTTGAACCCGTCGAACTGGAACTTATCAATTATTGGTAATATTAATTATTTGGAAAACAAAAGGTCCTGAAATGGAGTATTTTTTAATCAACAGCATTGTCCTATATTAGTTATAAATAAAGTTGTATTCTTTGATTCGCTGTTTTACGTCATGCCCGCTAACAAATTGAAAACTGTACCTATACGCCTTATTTTTAGTCCAGATTTTTAGTATTCGTATTGTTATTTTAGAAAGTCTACTGATTAAAATACTACAATAGGTAACAATTCGACAATTTAGTAGTGTCAACCCTGTGATTATGACCCATGTATATATCATATTAATCCTGAATACACCGTTTGTTGGTGCGCCTGTCAGATGCGGAACGTACAGATAAGGTAATAGGGAAAACGGTACTATTTATTCCGCCATAGGCGACAATATTAACATTTTCTAAATTTACCACTTTTTAAGATAAAAACCTGGATAAAACAGTTATATGTTGTGTTAGTACTTTATTATTGTGTTTTAAAAATTAAAGCCAAATAGTATCATGACCAACTTCCAACGGAGCTTGTTTATGTTATCCATGCCCACCGTCATTTTGCACCAAATTTATGAAATTTTGCAAGTCTTTTCGAATAATTCTCTAGAAAATATTTCAATAGGTTTCAAAATTTATATTGTAAATATACACACTGCAGTTATTCATAGATAAATAAAAAAAAATATTGTACCCTTACATCCAATCACAGCGCTCCTAATTTGACTTCCTTCACCTGCCTTGGGTACACAAAAGGCCAACCTAATGCTGGGAAAATTAAATACTACCGTTTTCCCTAATAGGTAACAGGTGATTATACTATTGGTATCGGTATCGGACTCGACCCGGTACTTCTTAATTATTGGCAATATTAATTACGTGGAAAACAAAAGGGCCTGGAGTGGTGTAATTTTTAATCTACACCTTAGTACTATATTAGTTATATATAAAGTTGAATTCTTTGATTCGTCGTTTTTACGTGATGACGGCTGACAAATTGGACCTCGTAATTTTAGTATTATAGATATATATGTCGTGTACATTTTATTATTTTGTACAGGTTATTACTTGTACAAAAACTTTGTATGCGTAATAACTTGTATGATGTCATCATACAAGTTATTACCTGTACAAATATAATTGTACCAGTCATTACTTGTACAATTGTTGTTGAGAAAAAGATAATAACTTGTACAATATCTTCGATTCAAGTTTTTTTAAATTTTAATTACTTTCTTAAACTATCTTGGATTTCTACCAATCATGGACAGAAGCTTGTTTATGATCATAAGATAGTATCCATTAGTAAATTTATAACATTTTTTCCGTGTTTTACTTATAAATGGACAACCCAATATCTTTAGTTAAACTTTTTAAAATTCTAATAACTTTCTTAAACTATCCTGGATATTTACCAAACTTGGACAGAAGCTTCTTGCAATCAAAAGATAGTATCGAGAGGAATATTTTTATTGATTTTTTTTTACTCATTTTTATTGAGACTGCCAACAAATTTTTAGACAATGTTCATACTGCCAAGAAACTTGTCAATAAAATCAAGAACCTTCCGGAGCACCTGAGATCGTCCCTAGTTTTTGGTGGGGTTCGTGTTGTTTATTCTTTAGTTTTCTATGTTGTGTCATGTGTACTATTGTTTATCTGTTTGTCTTTTTCATTTTTAGCCATGGCGTTGTCAGTTTGTTTTAGATTTATGAGTTTGACTGTCCCTTTGGTATCTTTCGTCCCTCTTTTATTAGACAAATTCATACCATGTCAAGAATTTTTTTAAATTATTCAGACAAATTAAGAATGTCGAGTAAAAAATCATGCAAATTCAGACAAAAACTTTTGTAGTGCATAGAGCGTATGTATTTTAGAAATCTGTATTGTGTTTGTTTTTCTTTTCTTTTTTTTCAAATGTGTATTCTGTACTAAGTGTTTTTGTTTTTGTTTTTGTATTTTTTGTATGGGATATACAAGTACCCGGACACGTCCACTCTATGTAGGATTTCTGATTGTTTCCATCTAATGAGTTAAGCCTCTTTCAACTGATTTTTATAGTCTGTTCTTATGTTGTAATGTAACACCACTGTCCCAGGTTAGGGGGAGATTTGGGATCCTGTTAACATATTTAACTCCGCCACATTATGTAAGTGCCTGTCCCAAGCCTGTCATTCAGTAGTTGTCGCTAGTCGATGTGTTTCATATTTTTTTCGTTAATTTTAGTACATGAGTAAGGCTCTAAGTTTTCTCGTTTGAATTGTTTTACATTTGCCATTTCGGGGCCTTTTAAAGCTGACTGCGGTATGGGCTTTGCTCATTGTTTAAGGCCGTGTAGTGATCTATAGTTTTTAATTTTTGTGTCATTTGGGTTATTGTTGAGAATTGTGTCATTGGCAATTATAATATCCCATCTTCTTTTTTATATTAGTAATATTTTTGAAATGTTAGAATTCAGACACAGACGAACGCAGCGTAACAACATAACCTAGCATGAGACATTGAGCAAATTTAGCTTAACAGCTTGTTGCCACTTAAATACTGACTACTGGTGCAAAGTTATAAAGTAGTTAAAAGCAAAAATAAAATAAAAACCCTTCTACAATTTTTTTTCAAAAATAAATCATGATAAAAAGTTGCATTTGTAATATCATATATTAGAATTAAAGGTGAAACCTAATAGATCAAAGTAGAAGCACATACAACTCAAAAGTTATTGTGTTGTACAAGTTATTATCTTTTTCTCAACAAAAATTGTACAAGTAATTACTGGTACAATTATATTTGTACAGGTAATAACTTGTATGATAGCATCATACAAGTAATTACTCATACAAAGTTTTTGTACAAGTAATAACCTGTACAAAATAATAAAATGTACACGACATATATAATGAGTAGGTGTGTAATGTATTCCTCTTGCAAATAAACTACTGAAAAATACGATACACAGTTTTTTTGCTTATCAGCAAACATGTATCGAAATAAACGGACACTTTTTTTACTTAGAGATTTGTACGCTTCTTGGAGATATATGTATTAAGTAGCAGTCCAGCTTATAATCATGCAAAGGCTGATACATCCATTATGTAGGATATTAATCTGCTATAGTTACATTGATTCAACTTGAGGAAGAATTAATATAAATTATTTTTCTAATAAAAAAATACAATACTGATAAACTAAATTCATCAGTACCTGGACGTGTCATAAAGCACCATTTGTTTTCAATATAAAATGGATTGATAAACAATTGTCATACAAGTGGGAGGTTAAGCTAGATATATAGCTACGTTTTACCCAGCATTTTCTTTGAATAATGCCTGTACCATGTCAGAAATCAGGGCAGATCAAGAATTTTCAAAAAAAAAGGGGGGTGGGGCTAATTCGGAAAGCGGAATATACATTGTATACCGCTAAGCGGAGCGATATTATTATTTGTTTTTTTAGATTAAATGCAAAAAAAATATACATATTTTCCAATCGAAGGAGCAAACACTATATACGCATATCAGGATGATTATATATTTATGATTGTTGTTATTTGAAAAACGTCCAGTGGCAAATATTTCAAGCATGTTTTTGACGATTTATGTTAATCAGATATGAATGATACAAGAACGACATGTAGTCGTTTATTTTTTTAAACTCCAACTCACAAGGTAAAAGACTCCATAGAAAGAAAAGTACCTAGACCCATGTATTATTCTGACTCCTAACCAACAAGTACTAGTATTTGCTTCTACTCCTAAATGTCGCGTGTTTGGCATAAAAGAGGTAGATACCAATTTTCAAATATTCTGTCTCATCCCAGCTGGAGATGCCTGACAAATCTTAAAACTGTGCACTTTTTACTACATTTGGTCAATAATGGAGAGGTGTATTATACCACATCTTTTTTTTTTTTATATCATATGTTACAACTCATCACTCTCAAGCTGCTGACCAAATATACAATTCTGTTAAGTAGCACAAGAGAAAAGTGCGACAAGTAATTTTGTTAAAATAATGGTCAAAAATAAGACTAACAGACAGGCGGGCTAACAAACGGATGGATAAGGTGTAAGCAATGAAGCTTCCACTTTTACAGCAAGGGTATAATTTTTAAAAAAATGCTCAAACCTGAGGCAAATTTTGATTTTTTGTTTACACAAACTTTTCAATCTTTTAAAATGAGCCTTTTTTATGGATCTTTCCTATTGTAAATTCCCCAAACCTGTCAGCAATTGCGAGTACTCTATGATCTGTACTTTTTGTCTTTCTTTGATTTTAGGGATGCATAATTATCCTGCAAAATTCGATCTGTTATTTTTAGCCGTCTTTTTTTCTTTATAACAATTTGATCATGTAAGCCCTTTACCCCTGATATGTATAGCTTGTTCTTATGTTGTACTGTTACACCGCTGTCTTAGGTTAGGGAAGGGTTGGCGCCTTTAAACATGTTTAATCCCGCCAAAATCAATATGTGCCTGTTTCAAGTCAGAAGCCTGAAATTGAGTTGTCGTTTTTGTTGCTTCTCGTATTTGTTTTTCGTTTATTGTTTGCATAGTTTGTTCTTGGTTTGTGCTGCTACACAATTGTCTTGGCTTAGGGAGGTTTGATACCTTCAAATATGTTGAATCGCGCCACATTCTATATTCTATATGAGTCTGTCCAAAGTCAGGTGCCTGCAGTTCAGTGGTTGTCATTGGTTCATGTCTGACATATTTGTTTTATGTAAATTGTTTTGTTATAAATTAGGCTGTTAGTTTTCTCAATAGAACTGTTTTATATTTTTCATGTCGGAGTCTTTTATAGCTGACTATATTGTTTTAGTTTTTCTTATTGTTGAAGGTTGTATGGTTGCCTATAATTGCTTAAACAGACACATGTGCTGCAAACATCAATTCGAAATATCCTGTATGAAGACTGGTTTGATTCATCTGACTTTTATCAAAGTATTTATCTCCCTTTAAAATTTAGGGATTAACTACTGATTGACAATATATATATTTATAAATTTAAACTGTACACACTGTACTGGTCAGTGACCAGACTTTGGACCTGACTTTGACCTTTGACTTTCAGTATCACATAGATCTCTATTTTGTTACACAATGTACCAAAATTGGTGATGAGTAGGCAGATTTGTTGGTATTCAAAAGACACTGATTAACTTTTCAGGCATGACATGATTTTGGGAAAAACCCTTTTTCAACCTAGATTTATATCATTATTTATTTGGTTTCGTTATGTTTTAAAAATAATTGAAAGTGCTAATGATCAAAGTGTGTAAAATATCCTGATTTAAATAAAAACAAGAAGTATCAAGATATTTCAGTTTTCGTACTTCAACATTAGCTGCCTGATAAATGTATCATGTTATTTAAAGTAATTGTAACATATTTGTATTGTTGAGTTACTGTCTCCCTAGTGTATACTTCAGTTGTAAGTATTATCTCTTTTCCCTTTATTCACACCTTCTTTATACATTGTATAAAACTGATAAGTTATCAGTATCAAGGTTGTTGGGAATGAAGTTGTTGAAAAGACAGATACATTTCTTTGTATTTAACCAAATACCACTAATCTATTCAAACAATCGCTTTTCGTAATTGGCCCAGTTGTTTCAGAATATATGTGTTTGTGTTGTTTGTTTGCTGTCTCAATTACTTATGCATTATACCCCACATCTACTTTCCTTCATAAGGAATTAAGGAGTGTTGAAATAACAGCAAATTCCAAATGGTGACAATAGACCCTTTTGGTCCATTGTTTGGTGAGGTAAGGGACAAGCATGTACATTAACTTTTACTAATAGCTGGTATCATAATTAACCTTTGTTTAAATCTATTGCAGTATACATGTACAAAGTTGAATTCAAAACAAGAAGAAAAAAGAACTGAAACTATGTCTTCTCCAAAGATTTATCATTCATTTTAAAAGTTGATATTTAGATATATTTTCAAAATAATGTGACCAAATATCTTTATACTTTTAACATTATATATATATACCTGCGAAAGCAAATTTACAGACCTAACATTGTTGGGCTAATGTTTAGACGATATGTAGTCTAAATTGAAAACAACGCTCAAACCTATGTTTGCGTTGGATAAAAACCGCAATTTTTATACGTGTGCATGCAAAACAAATTTCTTGGTAGAGGGGTCAAAATACAGCACAAACAACATTTTCCAAAAGACCAAAAAAGTAAAAAAAAGTATATTTTAACAAAACGCATTTGAATAACAGGCCGAACAACGGATGTTCTTAAACCCTGCTGACTGTCATTGGCGATTGTCAAATAAACGGATCACAAGATGTAACAAGATGGATATTTATTATTAATTTATTACCAAACAAAAAACAATAAACGGGCGGAAAAGATTGTATACAGCAAACATTAGGTGCAAAACTTTGTACACCATATCCGGATCTCGACAATTAATGTCTCTTCAATGATGTTAGGAATCGAAACGGTATTTGGACGGCCATATAATTTACCTCAATTTAGGATGGACTCATGAATTTATAGGAGTCGAATTAGGATAAACGGATCATATAAGCCCGAAGGCAAATATAATACAAGCCCAAACGACAAAAATATGAATAAGTCTAAATTGAAAAAAACGTTCAAATCTATGATTGCGTTGGATAAAAACGGCAATTTGTATACGTGTGCATGCAAAACAAATTTCTTGGTATAGGAGTCTAAATACAGCACAAACAACATTTTCCAAAAGATCAAAAAAGTGAAACATCATATTTTAACAAAACGCATTTGACAAACAGGTCGAACAATAGATGCTTTAAACCCTGCTGACTGCCATTACATATATATTCCAATATTTAGACAAGTTAACTTCTCAGCTCAATCCATTTTATTTTAGCTTTGCTGTATATCTATAAGAATGTAATTTTGTTAAGTCTTGTTCTGTTGTCTTAAGCTTCTTTCGATAATTCCTCAATATGCTGTATACTGGAAAATGTACATCATATAAAGGCAAGAACTTTATCCAATAAATCAATTTTTTCTCTCACATGAACCTTTATTATGTGTGTGAAACCTGAAATAAAAGCTCAGAATAATTTTCTCATAAAAAAATTAAGTCAATGCACAATGTAACTCCCCTTTAAAAAATATGAAAGTAAATTAGAAATCATGAATGGGAAAATAAATATAGCTTCAGCCTTGCCTTGAATAAATTTAACTAAGAGATCTTTAGACAGTCCATTTTCATGTATACATTTGTTAGTTCATTTGTATCATAAATAATTTTATCAGTTTATAACATAGTATCAACACAATCAATGGCAATTCTGTTTTTGAAGGAATCAACTATTCTAATGTAATGTCAATCAATAAAAATTTAAAACTTTTGACACCTGCAGTGTATCCTAAATTTTAGAATCTAAATTATTTTCTACCATCAAATTGTTTCTTGTCAGGCCTGTAAGTTATTGAAAAAATAAATTGTTGTAGTTTTAATCAAAGTTGAAAAGAAAGCATGCACACAAAGTAAACACCAATACCCCCTCATCAAACAAAACCTGAATAGTTAGGACTTAGCTACCTAATGTAAACTGAACATCCCAAACATAAGACTTTTTCCTGGTTTCAATATTTTTCAATATCTATAAATTCAGGGAACACCAGTGAACATTTTTTTCAAGGGTGGAGCAAATAAAAGAATAATAGAATTTGATTAGTCTAGCTGTTGAAAAAAAAATGTTTGCAATTAACATCTTTTGAAGTAATCTTAAATGCATATAAATATATCATGCATGTTCTATTAATGTCATGACAACTTTATGGTAACTGATATTTTCTTTTAATTTGATCAATTATTAATTGAGAGATAATATATCCATGAAATTAAAAATGTATATACATGTAGTCATTGTAGTACATTACATGTACATGTATGTGCAAGTACATTAATTTGTATGCTTTATAAAATAAAATAATACAATGTATGTACATGTTATACCTACATTGTAGTAATTTCTTTGACAGAAAATGCAAGTTGCAATACATTTTACGGTATTATATTTAAGAGATAACTGTATTGTATTTGAAGCTTTAACCATGACATCCATCGTCCATCGGTAATTTTACTGTCGCAAATTTAGTTTACCTAGCGACGCGGAGCGGAGACAGGTAAACGGGTATTTGCGACAGTAAAACTACCGATGGACGTTCGCAAAAGCTTCAAATACAATACAGTTATCTCTATTCTAATGCAAAACAAGTTCATATTTAAATTTCAATCATTATTTCGGTGTAAAATCTTCATTAAAGAAAATTCCGCGAAAAGATGTTATCTTCTTTGGTCCCTACACTAGGTGACGTCATAGGTATGCTTCCGGCGTCAAACATAAACCCCGGGCGTTTTCTGGCTTCTGTGTCGCTTCAGAATGTAATAAAGTTTGATAAAAAGAAAAAAAATAGGTTCAACATGTGAGTTTTTTTGCTTATTATTGTATAAATTACATGTCAATACATTCAGAAATTTAAAATGTCGGCTTCCTTAGTTACAGACAAGGAGATAGAGAATTTTACGCTAACTGTCATCCAATCAGAATCATTGATACAAAATAATTGCATTAGCATATGGAATTTATGGTCTGGAGATATAGGTTAGGGAAGAGAGAGGTTTTTGGCAATTATTAGACTGATTAGCCTACATGTATAACATTTACCAAGTCAGGCAAAATGTACACTAGTAATTTTTGGGGCCCTTTATCCCTCTTACTGCGGGAAGGACATATGTGTCCTCCCCTGGCTTACTGCGGGAAGGACATATATATGTTCTTTGTGTAAAAAAAATGATTATTTTTTCCCTTTCGTAATATTTCTGAAAAAAACCACATTTCCTTCAATTATTGAATACATTTTATATATTTTATTCATCATGTGGTTATCATTTTTGTTGTTGTTTTCTTTTTTACCTCATTACGTCATATATTATTTGACGTCATTCCGGCGACGTCGTAATTGATTTGACGGCATGATAACGCTATCAAATTTTAGAATGAACAATTTGTATGCTTTTATTGATAAGATAAAAAAAGAATCATGGTATAAAACAGAAGGAAAAAAAAACCATCAACAAATGACCATTAAGCAATACAAACAAAACTATTTGCTAATTGGTTTTCAGTAGTTCTTGTGCCCAACAATAAATAAATATTTAAAACAAATGCCCTTAACTCTTTTAGATTTGGAGGGACACATATATATATATACTAAGTCTTGAACTTGATGCTCAGTTGCCTTGGTTTTCTTACCTCTTTAAAAACAAATTAATTAAACAACGAAAAAGTCTACGTTGGTATAAAATAAGTCTACAATTAATTTACTGACCCGAAGTGTAAAATTGGTATAAAATAGCATGCTGCATTTAAATGTTTTTATGCATTATTAGCTATTATAAACTTAAGTTTATGTGCAAAAATGGATAGATACTATGGAGTTATTTAAAACCCGTTAGTAGCAGGGATCAGCCTAAAACTGAGAAAAGCCTTTACCGTAAAGTCAGCTAAAGAAGGCCCCGACATGACAAAAATGTAAATTAACATGAAAACTAATGGCATAATTTATAACAATGTACATATGTAGTTTATGAAAAACATATGTGACAGACATAATCCAACGACAACCCACTGAATTACAGACTCATTACTTGGGACGTAAACAAAAGAGTGTGCTATCTTTATTTTTCCGGTCATTTTTTGTTTGACGAATGTTGTTACCTTTTGAAATATTTGCTGCTGAAAACTTATGTCTTACTTAATCAATTTTGTGTTATAGTTTTTTTATATCCTGCCTTTCAACCTTTCGGAACAAGTGTTCTTATTATATATATAATTTTATAACGCGTGGATTGTGATGACTAATACACCAAATTGAAACTGTATTTATACCAATAAAAGATCAGAGTTTCACATTTTTAACGGTAAATTTTGAAATTCCTTTACATTTATTCAATAAAGTAACCCAATACTATGTTTAAATTTGGGACCAGTAAACATTTTAAAACTCATATAATGATATATCATGCTGATACTGAATACGGTGCTTTAAACAAAAATCTATGTTTTTCCTAGTATACTTCACGTGCTATATAAGTTGGGGGAAAGGGGGTGGGGGTTGATAAAAATCCAAAGATATAATAAAATATCTTTTCTAAATATGTGTAAATATAAGATTGAAGTACGCATATAAATTCGGAAGGGCCCTCTAATTATTTATCCTATAAATCTATACACATTGATGTTTACAAATAGTATAAATATACCATTGAACAATAGTAATCAAAGAAATTAAGCAGTTATTAACGAAAATATTAAAACCAAACCTAAAAAATAAGAAACAGGTATGCAATGATATTACAGTTAATAATAAGAAGGGATTTTATGGTGGTAATTAGTAAGCATGCAGGTAAAAATGTGTACTTGATTTGGATTTGTCAATCTTCAAGCATCAATGTGATATGATAATGAATATGAAAAATGAAATATGATATGAAAAGATATAAGAAGATGTGGTATGAGTGCCAATGAGACAAAAACTCTCCATCCGAGTCGCAATTTATAAAAGTAAACAATGATAGGTCAAAGTACATGCTTCAACACGGAGCCTTGGCTGACACCGAACAGCAAGCTATAAAGGACCTCAAACAATTCTAGTGTAAAACAAAACAACCGGAAACACCAACGGTCTAATCTATATAAAAACGAGAAACACTTATGAACCACACCAACAAACGACAACTACTGAACATCAGTATAACTTAGAAAAGAATAACAGTAGTAAACACAAGAAATATTTCAAGTGATGACACTAGAGTCGGTGCAAACATCATCTACACAGAAAAGGGAACAAGACGATTACAGTGTATCACTGATAGAGAATATTTACGGAAACAGATCCATTTTACAGTATACATAGGAAAACATTTCACAGCATTGACATATTTTTGGCATCTTTAAACATTTCTATTAAAAAAAAGATATAAAGTGTGCATGTGTAAACAACATTAATCTTTAATGTGTCTTTCTTCAGAAATTAAGGCTGAAAATTAATTGCGTCATAGTTAAGCCAATAACATGGTTTTGTTTTTAGGTGTGACGATATTTATGTTGGGGCACATACATCCTTTATAACATTATATCAACTTGAGCATAGTTAACCTAATAACATAGCACTATTCAACTCAGATTGGTTTGTATAACTTGCTAATCGTTCGACTAAAAAGCTTACCTTTGCTTTGTTATACCAAAATATGACAGCTTACTTCTTAAGAATAAAACATAAGTGCACAATCACTTGCTATTGAAACGGAGTGATAGACAGTTTACATAAAGGAGTAAAGGAGGGGGATAGGACCCTTTTCAGGACTCCGGGATCGGGATTTCGGGACTTCAGATTTTTAAGCCCGAGATTTCGGGATCAGGACCCCTCCTAGCCTCCCTCATAAAGAACTAGCAACTGAAAGTTTCTGTAAATTTTGCGGAGATAACGCAGAATATTGTGCGCATTTCCTTTTATAATGTCCCCAATATAAAAACCTTCGGGAGAATTTATGTTTAAGTTTTCAAAAATTGGTTAAATTTAATGTTGTCAAATCAGTACCATATTTAACTACTCAAAATAAAATGGCTGATGCCAACCAAATTTGTAAATATATGAGACAAGCATTTGAATATAAAAAAAAAGGAGATGTCAGATGTGGTATGATTGTCAATAAGACAACTATCCACCAAAGTTCAAATGAATTGGATATAAGTACATTGTAATTACAGGCAAACCGTACGGTCATTAAATTAACGATGAGAAAACCACAATTTAAAGTTCAAAACAATGCTTAGTGCATGTCAGTTAGTCTACCATAAATAAATGAAGAACTATACACAAAATAGACTTGTAGTTATAGATACAGCATATAATAAATTTTCTCTTTATTTTGCATTATGTTTTATTTACATTATTTGTCATGTTGTATATGTCATGTTTGTTGAAGTACACTTGGAATACGCAATGCCATCTTTTTTTAATATGTGCTTTATCCAATGAAAGATTTGATTTGATCTAAGATGACTAACCGAAAATAAGTTAATCTGACCTGAAATTTTGTAAAGTATAGTGCTGTTTTGCAAAAACTGAAAGTTTTCTTCAAAACACTGCAAAGTGCTTGACTAATTGAATAGCGCAAAACTTCCTTAGGACGTGACGTGATCATCATTATGACGTTACGTCATGTCATATAAATAACGTTATTTTTTGAAAAAAAATAAACATCTATACTTTATGTTTCGTAATTCTTCAATTATTTGAAGTAACATGCTGTTATACAAGACTGAATAACAATTTACTGTTTTTTGTATTTTTTACTGAAATTGACCCGTTTCTGGACAATGTTTTGAAATTTAGCTACGCACTAAGAGGGTAAAAGCTTGCTGTTCAGTGTGAGCCAAGGTTCCGTGTTGAAGACCGTACTTTGACTTATAATGGTTTACTTTTACAAATTGTGACTTGGATGGAGAGTTGTCTCATTGGCACTCATAGTACATCTCCTTATATATATGTACATTTTAGTCACATTTTGTCAATTTATCTTTTTTTGTGTGATGGTCTACTCCTCAAAGGTACAGATGTACAGTGTATATTTAGTCCACTGTAACATCATTAAACTGGACACCTGATATCATTTGAATACATTTTCTCAAATAAATCCATCCTTCATAAGGAAAATAATAAATCAAAATTAAGTTGTAAGTATTACTTTTACTTACCATTACTCCATGGTCTATCTGGATCTTTCTATTTGTTGACTGGTTACTCCTGTTATTGCTCTCCTTTTTCAATTAGGTAGAGGGTGAATACACTGTTTTCCCTGGGGTTTTTTTGAGGAAAAGGACACACATCCAAAAGAAAGGTTCTGAAAAGCCACACATGGCATAACGTAGACATACACAAAATGTCCTCACAAGTTTTCAAGCTTATATGTCATGCTTGCTCATTGACATTGTAACATTTTCCTTTGTCATGTTGGTACTTCTTGATATATTTCATTATTTTTTTAAAAATGATATACAATGAATCTACAATGTATGTGTTGCAGTCTTATTGTCCGACTAGAAGATCTTCGTGGGGATATCGTTGATACAGTCCTGATGAATTGAAAACTACAACAAATGGAATTCTCCTTCAGTACTACAGTAGACACATCAACATGTCACTTGAAAATATATGAAAGGTCATGCTTTCGTCTAAAAAAACTATATATCTCCACATCATGCAGAGTATCTTCTCAAAAGGGCTATTAACGCCCACTACGGTAAAAACGACATCAAATTGTGCAATATCAAATGAAACACAGCAGATAAAAAATATTTTCAAACCGGAAGTTAGAAAATGTAAACATTGCAGTTCAGGGGTAAATAAAGAAAAAAAAGTATTTATACTATCTATTCCATTTTATTGAATATGAACCACTGTGTTATTTCATAAAAATAAAGACAATGATACAGAATTTTTTTTTTGGATCTATTTAGATAATGACTTTGGATGTTTTTCAGTCACATGGCAACTGTTGTTAAGTGAGAGGGGGTAATTTTCTTGGAAAGAGTTATCTTTCTTAGATCTTGTTTACTCCAAAAATAAAACCAAATTTACTCAAAACCAGTACTAAATTTGAGAATGGAAATGGGGAATGTGTAAAAGAGACAACAACCCGACCATAGAGCAGACAACAGCAGAAGGTCACCAACAGGTCTTCAATGCAGCGAAAAATTCCCGCACCCGGAGGCGTCCTTCAGCTGGCCCTTAAACAATAATATATACTAGTTCAGTGTTAATGAACGCCATACTAAACTCCAAATTGTACACAAGAAACTAAAAGTTAAAATAATACAAGACTAACAAAGGCCAGAGCCTCCTGACTTGGGACAGGCGCAAAAATGCGGCGGGGCTAAACATGTTTGTGAGATCTCAAACCTCCCCTACACCTCTAGCCAATGCAGAAAAGTAATCGCATAACAATGCGCACATTAAAATTCAGTTCAAGAGAAGTCCGAGTCTGATGTCAGAAGATGTAACCAGAGAAAATAAACAAAATGACAATAATACATAAATAACATCAGACTACTAGCAGTTAACTGACATGCCAGCTCCAGACTTCAATTAAACTGATTGAAAAATTATGTCTTCATCATATGAATATCAGGCACAATCCTCCCTGTGAGGGGTTTAGTATCATACCATCATAAAAGAGGGACGAAAGATACCAAAGGGACAGTCAAACTCATAAATCTAAAACAAACTGACAACGCCATGGCTAAAAATGAAAAAGACAAACAGAAAAACAATAGTACACATGACACAACATAGAAAACTAAAGAATAAACAACACGAACCCCACCAAAAACTAGGGGTGATCTCAGGTGCTCCGGAAGGGTAGGCAGATCCTGCTCCACATGTGGCACCCGTCGTGTTGCTTATGTGATTACAAGTCCGGTAAATAGTCTAATTCGGTAGGTCACATTCATGAAAGGGAAGGGAATTGTAGTTACGACGTAAGGAACATATCCGATATCATTTGTGAAACGGTTATTCCATAACGGTCAACCAACTCGTGATGGCGTCCGTAAAATTTACGAAGGGATGATTTCAACTTCACCATTTGGAACTCTTGGTTTAATAGCTTCCTTGTGAGTAGTAACCCTCTATCAAGAAAATCATGATAGGAAATGCAATCACGGGAATATCGTATCAATTGGGAGATATATACCCCGTATGCAGGTGCTGCTGGAATGTTGCTACTTAGAAATGGAAAGTTCACAATTGGAAAGCTGAAATCATCTCTTTTGTCGTAAAGTTTTGTTTTCAACCGACCCTCATTGTCAATTTCTAGATGTAAGTCAAGATATGAAGCCGACTTTACTGTATCTGTAGTATCCTTTATCTCCAATTCGATGGGATAGATGCGTTCCACATAGTCACCAAATTTTGAATTGTTTAGTGAAAGAACGTCATCTATATAGCGGAAAGTAAAGTTAAAGGATATTGCTAACTTCTTATCTTTCTTTCTAAGAAGTTCCTGCATGAAGTCAGCCTCATAATAATAAAGAAACAAGTCGGCAAGTAGAGGGGCACAGTTTGTTCCCATTGGAATGCCGACAGTCTGTTGAAAAACACGTCCTCCGAACGTTACAAATATATATCCAGCATCATAACATATATGAGAAGAACATAACCCGTGTCATGCCAACAACTGGTTTTTAAATAAATGTTTTTAGTTCCGATGCAAAGACCCTTTAAGTGAATCAATATTAACGCCAAAATATGCACTCTTT
The DNA here is from genome assembly GCA_019925275.1 of Mytilus edulis. Lineage (NCBI taxonomy): Eukaryota > Metazoa > Mollusca > Bivalvia > Mytilida > Mytilidae > Mytilus > Mytilus edulis. The sequence continues at coordinate 62,984,579 of CM034351.1, read as the reverse complement.
AATGACCTGACAACAGTATCGTAACTATATTCCTTCTTAATAAGTCTATTTAAAGATTTTATAAAAAAAAAAGAAGATGTGGTATGATTGCCAATGAGACAACTATCCACAAAAGACCAAAATGACACTTACATTAACAACTATAGGTCACCGTACGGCCTTCAATAATGAGCAAAGCCCATACCGCAAAGTCAGCTATAAAAGGCCCCTATAAGACAATGTAAAACAATTCAAACGAGAAAACTAACGGCCTTATTTATGTAAAAAAAAAATGAACGAAAAACAAATATGTAGCACATAAACAACCGACAACCACTGAATTACAGGCTCCTGACTTGGGACAGTCACATACATAAATAATGTGGCGGGGTTAAACATGTTAGCGGGATCCCAACCCTTCCCCTAACCTGGGACAGTGGTATAACAGTTCAACATAAGAACAAACTATAAAAATCAGTTGAAAAAGGCTTAACTCATCAGATGGACAAAAATACAAGTGGACGTGGTCCGGTACTTATACATCCCGACACAAAAAGACACAATGAACAGATCTGAGAGTACTTGCAGTTATCTGACAGCTAGTTCAAAGCCACTAACAACTAATAAAAAAATCATGCATCTAAGATTAAACTATCTTCTGAGGTGAATACTGACATTTTTGTGCTTTATATTTACATAAAATATTGGATGTGAAATACCTGAACGTATAAGAAGCCTGCATGTTGAGCTATATTTACGAATGATGTCCTTATACCGATGATAAAATTTAGTAAATGTTTTGACTAGTTTGTGATATCGAAAACCCTGGTGTAATAATTTTTCAGTAATACATAAATTTCTCTCGTTAAAATCTAAAACATTGTTACATACACGAGCGAATCGTACAAGTTGAGATATATAAACACCGTAAGATGGTGACAAGGGAACGTCACTATCTAAAAATGGATAATTAACGATAGGAAATGAGAAATCATCTCTTTTATCATAAATTTTAGTATTAAGCTTTCCGTTAATGATATAGATATCAAGATCGAGAAAAGGGCAGTGTTCATTGTTAGTATTAGTTTTATTTAAAGTAAGTTCAACAGGATAAATTTCTTTAGTATACATACTGAAGTCGTCATTATTGAGAGCCAAAATATCATCCAAATATCTAAAAGTATTATTAAATTTGTGTATCAGATGTTGTTTCGATGGGTCTTTGCTGATATTTGTCATAAATTGTAACTCATAGCAATACAAAAACAGGTCCGCAATAAGTGGTGCACAGTTAGTCCCCATTGAAATTCCGATAACCTGACGATATACGGAATCTCCAAAGCGAACAAAAATGTTATCTAGTAAAAATTCAAGGGCAGATATAGTATCAAAGCATGTCCAATTGACATAGTTGTTTTGTTTATTTCTACTAAAAAATGACCTAAAAGAGTTTGAACATATATATTCACATTCTGACTTTTTAAATGCCCATTTAATTATGTGTGTGATTTTTTTCTTAATGGGAATGTGAGGCAATGTGGTATATAGGGTAGACAAATCGGAACTTTGAACAGATTCAAATACACCAATATAAGCATGCAATTTATCAAGTACTTCTAACGAGTTTTTGACACTTCAAAAGTAATTAATTCCACTATTTTTGAAGGCCTTATTTGAACAATTTATTATCAGGGTTTTGGTTGTTCCAAGTGTACTGGTAAGAAGAATAGATAATTTAGTAGTGGAACAATGGCATGAAGACGAAATAAATCTATATTTGTAAGGTGTTTTGTGTAGCTTCAGAAGCCAATACATAGTTGGGACTTTATATTTGTAAGGTGTTTGGTGTAGCTTCAGAAGCCAATACATAGTTGGGACTTTCATTGTTTTTGGTTCTGCTTGTAAAGCGGTAGCTTAAAGTTTATGTTTGTTACATATGTCGTTTTCTGAAAATGGAGTCAGTTGGAATGTTGGTGAATTGGTGATTTATTTTTGTAGAACCCCAATGTAAAATTTACGTCAAACAATAATAATATTATTAGCAGCTTTATCGGCCGGGACAAAAGCAAATTCCTTGGCTAGTTCTTTTAGTTTATGTTTGATACGAGAAATAGGTTTATTGTGGTTATTGTTAAGAGTAAAATGTTCTTAAAATGTTGAATACGTATATCAACTATGTTCATAACTGAATTAAAAAAAGAGACAAAAGATTTTTTGCCAGCTTTTTTCCGTTTTATCCATTTCAAACAGTAAGTACGGAGTGAGTCGTGGATTATATTACGACACTCATTCCAACTAGGCTACATATTTCATTTTTTATATGTTTAAAAGAAAATTGTTCTATTTAGTTTGTATTTTACCATTTTCCCTAAATCATCCGGTCTTTGGAGAAAATATTGAAATTCCTATAAAGGAACAAGTGGGAAAAGCTCATGTTTTCCAAACATTCAATACAGCACCAAGAAAAATATACTTTATTCAATGGTCTATTATTACAAATTTAGTACTAACTTCACAAGACCTTTCAATACAAAAAGTATTGTTAATTTCTGTGATACAGTGTGTATCACTATTTCATCATTTTGCATGATTCTTAGGCAGACTGCTACTTAAACACTAAACACTTAAAACTATTAAGTTTATTGGACTTAGGCCAATTAATGTAAAAACATAACAAAAATGAAACTGAATCAATCCCTTTTGAATGTACATCAAAAGGATATATTGAAAGATGATTTCATCTCGGTTATTCTTACTGCATCATTAAAACTTTTAGTAGTTACACTCAAAATATCGAGTTGGATTTAAACTGTAAAAACACCATATTCAGCTTGAATTTTATCAAAATCAACATTCAAGCAGCGATAAAATTTGTATATCAGTTGACATCATTTAAACTTTTACCTACAACATTTAAAACAGATTTGAAACTGGCGATTTACACGAACAATACATGATCATACATATTCTTGGTGTTTGTACATTTATCTTTCAGATAAAATGGAAATAAGGCAAAATAGTGCAGAGGATTTCAAATGAATAGTTTAAGATATAAATTAGATACAAAGAAATCGAAAGTACGACAACGATTCAACAGACAGGGTAGGTATAATTATTTCGCAAAATATACTTAAACAGCAACTAAGAGATCTTAAAAGCAAGATTAAGATTTGACAGATTGTTATGTGGGACCACAGTTGAATTCCCCTTGTTATATGGTCAGCCTATTTTCGGTTTTGGCACAGCCGCATGCGCATTATCGAGTAATGTAAACTTATATTTTAAAACATTTTCATTGTATCAAATGAGCAGCTTTTTAGCCTATACTATTTTATTTTCACGAATGAGTCTTTAGTCGAAGAAACGCGAGTCTAGCGTTAAACTTTTTAAACTTAGTATCTTCCATTTATTGACCTGTATTGTTACGTCACAGTGTTTTTGTAGTTCGTTATCCATAGTAAAAATATTGTCTTTTCCCCTACGCCTGGTTTCTACGAAGCGTTTATTTACAACCACTGGGTCGATGCACCTGCTAGTGGAGGAGTCTTCCCCGGGGGTATCCCCAGACCAGTTTTCATCACTTCTGTTTGACAGAATTATCAGTGATATGGTCTCTATCATAAATTAACTACGTACTAATATTGCATTTTCGGATTACTAAGGAGTGCTACCAACAAAATAGATAACCTTGCGGAATTTGGACCATCAATGCCCTTTTTGATGGGTCTTTGGTAGACGGAATCTTTATTAAGTTTATATCAGCTGTTGTTATCAAATAATCCGTTGGTGCTTTTTTTTGTTGCAGTTCAGTTTTCTGTTGATCCGATGTTTTCCTCTTTTGGCTGATGTGTTGCCCTCGGTTTTAGTTTGTAACCCGGATTTGTTTCCGCTAAATCGATTTATTGAATAGCGGTATACTTCTGCTGCCTTTATTTATGTCCTTTATTACATTGGTTGCAATGAATAATCATGAGTTCCAAGCACTACAAACCAGTAAAAGTCTGAAATGGCCTATATCTGTACTCGACTGTACTGATTTTTACTCGACCAGTCTGAATTAGTCTGAAATTTACTTGATAATACTCGACTGTAGTCTGAACCATACTTAACAGTCTGAATTAGTACTTGACCAGTACTTAACCATTTTATACGAGTCTGAACCATGCTCGACCTAGTCTGAACCATTCTCGACCTAGTCTGAACCGTACTCGACTCAGTCTGAACCATACTCGACCAAGTCTTAATCAACCTAGAGCTATTCTTTGTATATATCAACTGAATTTTATCAATTTAGGAAATATTTTTAATAAAAATGAAATTTGAACAATTACTTGAAATTAAAAATGTATTCAATATAGTATTGAAATTAAAATTTCACAATTATCAATCATTATAATACTTCAACACAATATTAATAAGCACTTACATAATAATATATATCAACTTTAAGATATAAATAAAACAAACTGATCAAATAATGTCAAAAAATTAATTGTGACTAATATTTTCAATCGTATTCCAAATTTTATGAATATTTCGGAAGTTTTTTTTATGGTAACTGGACTCATTTCAACATTAACTTAAGCCTAGTATAGATTTATGGTGTCAGTTGAGTTTAGTAAATAATGCAGTAAATGTTTTTTTTTTATTAATATATATATCAAATAGTATATAAAACAACTTAATAAATTTTATTTTTTATTAAATTTTATATAATCATGAAAATAGAATTTCCATAGCAATCCTTGATAACCTTTTTAAAAAAGGAAATGTGTTCCAAAGTAACAGTAAAGATTTATTTCAATTTATTTAAGTAATTTTTGTCAAATTAAAGACATGGCATACATAAAATTCATTAATATGGTCGAATTACCTCAGTATATATGTGTTTTACAGGTAAGAAGAAAGCCCTATTTTCTTAACTTCGTGTATTACTTATCTGATATATTCGAAAGACCTTGTTATTTAAGTTAAACAGGATGTTGCAATTTTGAATAAATGTTATTTAGAATTTAATACCTCTGACCAGGTGTGATCGTATTTATGAGTTTGCCCCAAGTAGAGGTAATACTTTATATTTCACCACTAATCAGAAAAACAATTTTATTTATTTATTTAATTCTGCCCTTTTTGATATAAATTATATATAATATATTTTTTTTTATCCTGAAAATAATAATAGATATATCTTAAATAAAATGTTAAACAATTTTAAAATTTTGTTGGCTGTTTTTATATATGCCAGTTAAATTAATTTTAACAGTTAAAAAAATAGAGGTTATTTGGTCTAGTATGGTTCAGACTGGTTGAGTATTGTTCAGACCTTTGGTTAAGTATGGTTAAGACTGGAAAAATAGGTCGAGTACATGTCGAGAATCGGTTAAGACTGTTTCAGACTGGTCGAGTAATAGTTCAGACTATTTTCAACGCCAAAGATAAGGGTCAAGTACGATTCAGTACAGTCGAGTATGGTCCGGACTGGGGTCGAGTAATATCAAGTAAAAGTCAGACCAATTCAGACTGGTCGAGTAAAAATCAGTACAGTCAAGTACAGATATAGGCCATTTCAGACTTTGATGGTTTGTAGTGAAGTGAGATAAAAACAGTTAATTTCACATGTGAAATAAAATCGGTTATTTTACTCCTCTTACGTCATAGGTACTGTCAAGATGTTGTCGATGACGTCGCATCAAATCAAATTGTGAATGCGTAGGAAAAAGATATAGTTCCTTACATTTTCTACTTAAATTCCATTTAAAAGCCCATTGTCAATGAAATAACTAATCAAAGAATTCAAATATCGAAAAATATTAAACTCGTGATCGAACAACACTGATAATTTACTCATGCACTATGAGCAATCGTGAATTAATGTGTTGTTTGGTCACTCGTTGAATATTTTTCTATATTTGAAATCTTCAATTACCTATTCTATTCTAGATCTTACTAACTTATATTAATTAACAACAGATAACTAACGAAGCAGCATCAGATGCTTTCAATTTCGTTATGCTTAATTTGTTGTTTTCTGTGCAGAATTTTGTTGATTGTTGCTTGTCTGTTTCGTACTTTGTCTTTTTTAATCATCAACTTCATTTTATTTGACAATAAATGATGAAAAACATGTTTTAACAAGCTTGCAGTAATATCTAGGACCTGTTGATTGACACTTCATGATTGTCAAGTCCTTTCGAACTTTTTTCCAGTTCGTTCTTATGTATTGCTATTACACATATATACGATGAGGGATGTTAAACTATCAAAAACCTTTTTAAAACCTGTCACATTCTTTACGTACATGTCTCAAGCCAAAAGCCTGAAATGATGATGTCGTCAGTTGTTATTTGTCATTTTTTAAAATTATTAATCTTATTATTATGGGCATAGATCTTGCTGATGGTTTTGTCTTTTGACTTGTTGAATCTTTTATAGCTACCTTGTATAAAGTATAGGTGCAAAATTAAAAGAGCGATAAAATCGCCATCAACCTTTTTTTCTAAATAGACAATTCTGTATATTTTATATATGTGCTTGTTCCAAGTCAGGGGCCTGTCATTCAGTGCTTGTCGTTTGTTGCTGTGTAACATATTTGTTTTTCGTTACATATTTTGTACATAAATTAAGCCATAAGTTTGAATGGTTTAACATTTTTCATTTCGGGGCCTTTAATAGTTGACTATGCAGTATGGACTTTTCTCATTGTTGAAGGCCATACGGTTACCTATAGTTATTAGTTTCTGTGTCATTTGGTCTTTTGTGGAGAGTTGTCTCATTGTCGATCATACCACATCTTCTTTTTTTTTTTTATATTAAACATAGATATGAATAAATATTTCGCTAGATAAACCAGCTTCATCGGGCGTGCATCTATCAAGCTGAAATGAAATGCTGATAAGAAACTTTTTTGTAGTTCATTGTATATATAATTTTGCTGCTCAGTAAATGAATTGGATGAAGTTCAAGATTATTAATTTTATTTACGATACCTGTTGTTGATGTATGGTAAGTTTTCAAAGTCCGTTAACGAATATGATGCGACTGTCATACAAGTGAGAGGTTTAGCTAGCTATACAACTAGGTTGAATCCGCTATTTTCTACATTAGAAAATGCCTGTACCAAGTCAGTAATATGGCAGTTGTTATCCATTCGTTTGATGTGTTTGAGCATTTGATTTTGCCATGTGATTAGGGACTTTCCGTTTTGAATTTCCCTCGGATTTCAGTATTTTCGTGATTTTACCTTTTAACCAACATTTCATATCCACTGGTTTTCGTTGCAAAAGATTGTATTTCCTACGATACTGGTCAAAATACCGCCAATTAAACAAAGTACAATATGCATTTTTCAAAGTTAACCAGGAAATACGTAACATAAATAAGTCTTTTTTCAACCTTGATATCATATGAAAGACATCATGCCTTAATGTTAGAATTAACACAATATTGGGCAATTAAATATTTAAAAGCGATGTTATGGGAACCTGAAATAGAAGAGATTTTGAATTCGAAAACAGGTTATGGTCACATAACGTTAAATTGCGTTCATTTTAAAATCCAGATGTCAATTTTTTGGCCCTTTTTTTGAATTCTTGATAGTGTAGTTTGTAATTGAAAAAAATAGAATTGTGTTAGCATTCACATATGTAGATTTAAAAAAGCAGATGTGTATTAATTTTGAGTTGAATATTCGATAAAATATCTTAAGCCAAATGATTCCCCAATTTATTCAAATATGAACCGTGTTTATAAAGTCGAAAATATATACGCACATTATAGTCATAAACAAAAATCTAAAACAATTGGATGCTAAACAACACATGTTTTTCTCAGTAAAATTTGAAGTAACGGAGTACAGATTATTTTTTTTACAAAATATAGTCGCATGAGTACAATGAGCAATTTAACAGCTCTGGCCAATTCCTTTATTCTGTTTGATTTGAAGTCTACATGTGAATGTAAAAATAAAGTTAGTTTTCTGTGTCGCCTTTCCGAGGAGAGTGTTGCTGAGCAACATTAAAAGGGAACAATTACACTATGTCCTTGAGAATATATAAAAATATTTTTATCCAATATTCCGGAAAAGAAATGTAAACAACACGTTGTAAATTTCATGCACTCGAAGCGCCTTTTCTGTATTTACCTACATCAGGGAACGCTCAAAGCCAAATATTTTAAATCCAAGGATGCATCGAAACCAAAATAATCAAAGTGCTATAATAATATGTTTAAACTATATCCAAGTGCTTACAACTAAATCATATATATATTATATATATATATATATATATATATATATATATATATATATATTCTGAAACTTTTATGATAACGTATTTTTCTCCCTAGAACCTGACATATTCCTAGTTAACAGACTTATAATTCTATTTTCAATATATATATATTCACAAACTCTGATCCCTTTTCACATCCAAAAATTTACTGAAAACACAAAATTGACTGTTAATTACTATACTATATATAAAAATATTAATTTTCGCGAACCATTTAGGTCACGGAAATTCCAAAATATGGCATCAGTAAGGAGAGTTGTACAAACAATGTAAATACACAGAACCCCATCCAAACTTGCTATAGCTAATAGTATTCATCTTTTTCTATTTTATATGTACAAACAACATTCCATTTTTCTATAATTTCGATTAAAAAATTCAAAAATCTGAGTTGAAATAGGTCGAATGTCCCAACTAAACGTTGTCTGATTGGTTGCAGTACTGTGGCGTCGATGATAAGCATAGAAAGCCTCGATGTAAAGCACACGCTTCACAGGAATAAGGAGAGTTTTACAAATAATGTGAATACACAGATCCTCCATCCTATTTATGTTTTGCTGAAAATGTTGCAGTGTTCATCATTTCTGTTTTGATAAATATTTAAAAAAGAATAAAGATATGTACAAACTATTTAACCATATTAAACCATATTAAGTTATACTTTCTAGCAAAAGGTATCTTCTTCTTGACTCTAAATGTATCGTTTTAACCACTGAAATATCATGTTGTCTCAGAAATCGTGTAGAGGCTGCTTAAATAGCAATGATTTATTTTTCCAAGAAATAAAATGCATAAAGACAAAAAAATAATAAATTGTGGGCTTTATAGTATAATTCAATAATGTAAACAAATGCGGTGTGGTTAAAACAGTTGTATTTGAATAAAGATCAATTATTTTGCACATCTACGTCATATACTACAAAGGTAAAACACTAAACAAAAACCATTTTACAGCATTTGATAGAAGGATATTAGGGACAAAAATTTAATTTCCAGATATTATTCTCTAATAAGTAAAAAAACCCTGATTTTGAATGTTCTAGGTTCAAAGTCACAACAGCCATTGATAAACTGGCAGTCTGCAATCGGGGTAAACATTTGGTTACCGGTTAATATCTTTCGAAAAAAAGATATCCAATATGAACTGAACTCGATTAGACGAAAGATTAAAATACATATTTTAATTTGTTCATGAAATACCACGATTGCAAGTGTGGACACATATATGTCTTGCCCATGGTAATTTAGCACTGTGCATATATAATTATGTTAACTGTACAGAAATCTGTTTAGTTGATATGTACACTTTAAAATCAAAGTACAAAGGAAATTACTCTCTCGGATAAAAGCCATAGGAAAAGGTTGTAACTGAAACAATTGAAAAAGTAAAAATAATGTTATTATAATAATGAAAGACCTTGACATACAAGTACATCGATCTGATACCAGAATATCGATCCCCTTCCAAAATTCAATCGGATTTATTTTAGCTTTACCAAGCTAAGCAAGAGTTGTGTCCCTTGTTCTGTCAAACTTCCGGTTTTCGTTTGAGTCGAACTATGTGTATCTCGAAATATTTCTCTGGTCCGGCTGACTTCGAGATAACGAGAGTCGACTGTATAATCAAATAGATGATCAACGTCAACTTGCATGAATTGGGGACTACATAGTAAGTCCATGATATATTCATTCAGGCAAAGACAGGATGATATGTTTCTACTTAATAATGGGAAGTTGATTAATGAAATCTGAAATTGTCATATTAATCATAAATCATAGTTTACAGTTCTCCTTCAGTATCAATTTCAAGAAAAAGATGTACATGTTGATATGAATCGGACCTCAGTTTAAGTTTGCCTTTCCTTGCTTTAGGTTAGATGAGCTAAGATAATGATCGAGTTGTAGTATGATTGCCAATATGACAACTATACACTAGATGCCAAATGACGAAGATGTAAGCACGTATAGGCCTCCGTGGACTTTCAACAATGAACAAAACTATATGCTATAGCTTAAAGGCCACGGCTTGGCATAATATTTGACAATTCAAATGAGAAATCCTACCGAGTGATTTATGCTAAGGCAGTACACAAAAGACACAATAACGAGAGACAGTAACTAACGACTGAACGACGCAGGTCCCTGACTTTGGATGTGGCGGGTATAAATATGTTAACGAGACATCAACAATGTAGTTGCACAACATAATACTTATTTTAGTATCAGCTGGAAAAGGCTTGACTTGTCAGATTGGCACGATTATTAAACAACAATTAACCAAAAGACAAAAGAGACTGAGTACAGTACAAAAATCAGAACAATATACCTCCTGTTTTTAGGATGTTTCAACAAGGGTTTGGATAATGTTAAGATGTTTCTAAAATTCTTTCTTCAAAAGCGTAAACATTTGATTCATTACTTGAAATGGCAGGACCAGGACGCATCTTCCCAGTTAATTTGCAACTAAATTATGTAAATAATGCTGACTAGAACATAATTCATAATATAATTAATGATCTTAGTTCAAGTGTGCTAGTTTAAATAAAAATCTGCAAAGATGGCCATATCAACATTTGTTCTTTAAATTATATAACAAAACTTGATAAGCAACAACAAACAAATGCCATTTAAATAGGACAGATTGAGTCAAGACATTTTAAATTACAGATGCTTCATCGTATTTTGAAGTTTTTATATATACATGAAAAACTAGACAAATATTTGGCTATTGTGTGATTACTGAATGTTATGTAGTATGTGCTTTGTTTATTAGAGAAATTGAAATAAATTATTAGAGTGAATCTTACAGAGATTAAAATAAATTATTTTATAGATTCAAGGATTTGGTTTTGGAAGTTTGGATGTGCCTGTAAAAATACTTAGTATTAACGGAATATCATTTTCTAAAACTTACCTCGAGGTGTGTTTACAGCCTTTAAATTAGATACGATTCATATATTATAAAACGTTATCAATTCACCACCATAATAACATCTTTGAATATTGTTTCTGTTGGTATTAAACAGTGATAGTGTTATTAATTCATTGAATCATAACCAAAATATGTATTGAAATTCAGTTATTAACATTAACGGTTCTATAAGCTGACGATACTTATTGTTTGGCAATTCGCAAGGTCATGTTTTCCTAGACTGTTTTTGACATCTTTACACCATATCCATTGGATGTGTTCGTGGATGATTTATATTTTGTCTTGTATACTTGACTTTTCATTAGTTTTTATTGGCTTTGAACTAACTTTCAGTAACTGCGGGTGCTCTTTATGTATTTTGTGGTTTTTTTTTTATAGTTTTGTTTGTTGTGATTTGTAGTTTAGCAGAATAATATTTTAACGTTGTTTCAACATATAGCACAAAGGTTTAGGACTTCGATATTAAAACCAGGTAAATGAACATGCATACATTTTATGCTTTATTTTTATACAACCTATTCATTACATTAATGATAAAAAAGAAGTGACCTTAGTAAAACTATTAACCGCATTCCCAACTTTAAAAATAACCCACAATTTCGTGTCTTTATTTCAGAGAGCGATAAATATTACACCTTGATCTGTAAAATTTACTTGTTATATGGAGAATTCGTAATAATAATTATTGATTTGTTTGAACAAATTCAAGGCCAGATCAATAGAAGTGCCTTTTTATCAAAGGTCACGATAGTAGCATAATTGTGGATAACTTTTGTAAAGTTTCGAACAACGTATTTTCGACTCATAAAAATGTTGAATTGAGTATTTTTGATACATATGATAGTTAAATGTAGAAATTTCTATCATACGTTCAAAGAAAAGTATAAATGAACATTCTACTTGCAAAAACCATGACTGGGAAAGTGCTTTTGACTCTGGAGGCCAAAATATAGTCTTCTTACGCGCAAACCAATTGTTGGCTATATATAATTATAATGGCGATTATGGTAATCAATCAAAAACTTCAGTTAGCAATAAAATGTCGTTCTCTTAGCTGTTATAAAATAGCTCAAAGTATTCTTGAAGGGTAGAAAAATACTCGACGTATGATGACATCGGTAGCAAACATTTTGTTTAATAAAGTGGTGGATATTATTTGATGATAAGCCAACTCACAAATTTATATGAATTATCGAATGTCACTTGTGTTAACAAAAGACAGAACTACATTTATAACCCAACAAAATATTTTTCTGGACAAAAGATAAACCAGATCTAAACATATCCATGACATAAATATGTAGGACTCAAATCTATGGCGGGTTCCAAATCTATGGCAGATTCCTAATCTATGGCAAATGTGACGTTACAAACGCCAAGCAACTCAAATCTATGGCAGATGTTTGTTTACTCCAAATCTATGGCAGATCTGGGGGAGAGAGTAACATATAACGTCACAATTGAATAACGCCATATCACATCTTCGCCGCCGCTAACGATGGCGGAACCCATAGATTTGAACACCATTCAAGATGAAGTTATTTTCCTGACAAAAATTTGCCGGTGGTTTAAAGGAAGATGTGACCTACTATTCCGAAGAGGGACAAAATGTGCTGTACCGGTCAATGCCCCCGATGAATAAGGGAACCGCTATTTTCAGTATCGCATATTTTTGAAATGGAGTTTTAGTAGTAGTCTACGGTCTACGACTGGCAAAGTTTATAAAGTAAAAGATTAAATTAACGGATACAAACTTGAATTAAATCCACATCAAGCAGATACAATGCACAGATTAAAAAATGTTTATTTTTTAGAGCACATCATTTCATTTTTGAAGTCTGTATAAAGGTTTTTAAATTTATAATTTATGACTTTTTTTGGTTGACCATTATGGAATGTTTATTTCACAAATGTTTATAGACATGTTCCCGTTGTCGTATATTTCATATTTCTTAAGACAAGTCATTGGTCGAAAATGTACTGCATTGTTTTCCATTTGCCAAAAAAATGCCATAGATTTGGAAACAATAAAAATCCGCCATGGATTAGGAAACTACAAAACTTGCCATAGATTAGGATAGTAAAAAATCTGCCATAGATTTGGGATGGCATGACGTCACATTTACCATAGATTAGGGATCTGCCATAGATTTGGAACCCACCATAGATTTGAGTCCTACATATATATTCACAAACAAGCTGTTATATGTTTTCATGAGTGATAAGCGCACATTATAGAGATACGTTTATTTTGAACTTGATAAGAATTTTTTCACGCATTTAGTTAGGTTTGCTTCGTTTTAATGCATTTAAAGCATAACGTTATGTCATAATAGATGACTTCTTTTCTATTTTCTATTTTAAATTTTAGATTTTTTTCGAAGCACCTTTCAAATACCACCTTCATGTAGTCTTCACATATCAAAGTTAAAGTGAGATTCAAGGATGAGAGGTACCTCTGTTGTTTTCTTAGACAGACTATTGCTACTAACAGATGTCCGATATGAGCTGAACTCCGATAAACGAAATATTAAAATAGATATTTAGTTTTGTTCATGAAATACCACGATGGTAATTTAGCACTGGTCATTTAATACATGAATCTGTTTAGTTGATACGTACACTTTAAGATCAAAGTATAATCCAATAGATGATAAACGTCTACTTACATAAATTTGGGACTACGTTTAAATAGTAAATCCATGATATATTCATTCAACAAAATTCAAACAATATCTTGGGTATATTATATTTGTTATATTTCCCTTGTTGATATGATATCCCAGGGCTTGCATTTCCTATCATGAGATATTTAATGTAGGATTACTGTCTTCATGGAACCAATAAGTTTACTGGTAAAGTTCAGGTCAACATTTGAATGTTTGATTATACAGCTACTTTTGCATAGGTACTATTTCTGTACCAAAAATCTGTACTACTGGGAATCTACAGTATTTTTAATATTCAGTACTATTTTGTTACTTTAAAATTATTGTAATAATTAGGCAACTGTATTTTACAGTACTTGATTTGTACTTGAAATTTAAAAACTACAGATTTTTGGTTACACCGTTACATTTTCAGCATTTTGAAGGTTTGTCTATTTCAAATCTCTTAAAGTTATGATTTTCGAATATGGAATATTGTGATCACTGTTGGTATTATTTCTGTACCAGATTTTTTAGTACAAATCAAGTACTGTAAAATACAGACACAAAAATTTTACAATAATTTTAAAGTAAAGAAATAGTTCGAAATATTAAAAGTAAATTTCCAGCACTAAAGATTTTTATTACAGAAATAGTACCTAAGTATGCAAAAGTAGCAGTGTAAACTAACATGATTTTTCTCACAGCTCTGTGTTCTGTGTCACGTTTGACCATATGTATGTCATGATTGTCACTTACAAACAAAGTCGTCCTCTCATTATTTGAATTTTGTCAAATTGACCTTTCATAGATTTTGTTTATTATTTGGAGCAACACGAACGTTACCTTATTGGAGCATCGATAAAATAAAATTCGGTTTATGTTAACAAATTTGTAACCACGCATGCATGTTTCAGACTCTAATTGAATATTAAGAATTAATATCCCAGGTGAAATGAACATACTATTACATAGGGAGTGACAGTTTCTAACAGTGATGTATTTCCGTTTTTACGATAAAAACGTTTGTTATTGTTAGAGTCTATTATAATTCTTTTAGATTGTCTGTAGTAATTTCCCAGGGATACAAGCTTACTTTACTTTATTTTAAGCGTTTTCATGCTATATATATCATGATTGTCAAATTCCGGTTCTTAGTTTTTGCAAAATCTTTTCAATTTGCATATCTCTTTACGTGTCTGCATGGCTTTTTGTATTGTAAAATAATCACAGCATTATTATGCCGATCGAGTGTTTATGAACCCTATGAAAGTAAAATGTTTTGTATATGTTCTTTAAAAAGAAAGGTAATGTCTCTCCTTTGTTTACACCTTATCTAATTCTTAAAAACTTTAATTCTAAGAAATATCCGTTGGATTTGTGATATGAATATTTGTAAAAAGACGAATCAAAATAAAAAATAAATATCTAATCAATTAATTTATAAAAATTCAAACATTTGACACTTTTAACCTTTACAGAAGTACAGAAGTAATCCACATTCCACTAGGACGCAGCGTCAGATATTCGATATTGCTACCATTTATTGTAACAGAAAAATGACGTTAAATTGGAAACACGCACTATCTTTGTTTCTGCTTTCCTTGTTGAGTAAATGCAAAGTATAACACACAAGTAGAAATGCTGTGCGATTCCAATATTTGTTTATCTCAACTCGTTCGCTATAGTCTTGTCTGTTATGACATTTTTCTATTTATTACTAGTAAACTATTAAGTCAGGGAATTCGTTACCACACATTACTTAAAACCTTTACTAAAATCTTTCATAGATACATATATTTGGTCTGTAAGTTTGTCTGTAGAAAACGTGTTTGAAATACACAATTCGCGAAAATAAGTATCCGCGAAAAAAAGTAAAAGTACAGTATATAGTTACACAGTGATTGTAACAACTGTTCTACATCTTGTCGAACGTATAAGTTCTACGTGTATATAAGATGTATATTTCTGTAAATATTTTTTTTTGTATGTATAACTTGCGAATAACAACATCATGGCTTAAAAAAAACAAAAAGACAAACAACTATACACAAAGCACAACATATAAGACTAAGCAACACGAATCCCACCAAAAACTTGGGGTGATCTCAAGTGCTCTGGAAATGTGTACAGATCCTGCTCCATATCCGACATCCGTCGTGTTGTTTTAAAATAAGTTAATAAATTATACTAAGTGATACGGCATCATAAAATAGCTGAATGGTAATTGACTGTTATCTAATCCTAGAGCTAGGTTCAAACCCGATGAACCCGATTGTCCAAATTTCCACGACCAAGCTCAACCAAATTCTTGATCGGGCCTGTTTACGACTTCTATCCGACCGCCATCCGACTGTAGACGACCTTAACTCGACAATTCACGACCCAATCAGGACTCCATCCCGACAACAAAATAAATACTTGTTCGATAATTCCGATCAATTCACGATCTTTACACAATCTTTACTCGACTAGCTAGACCAAATCATTTTTTTCACGATCTCAGTCTGATCTCGACCAGACCAGATCGACCTGATCGTATATGGGTCGTAGGGATAATCGGGAATTGGTCGAGTATGCACAATTTTAGTTTAAAAACGTCCGAAACTTTTATTCCCCGCCGCTTTGGAGTGGGCATTACGTGTTACTCTTGTCCGTCTGTCCGTACGTATGTGCGTACGTCCCAACAATATAAGTTTCCGTTCTCTAATTTTATTTTGTCTCAACCAAATTTGATGATACGCCGTATACACAATGCTTATTTCCAAAAAACACAGTTCAAATGCAAATTTGGGTGGCCGTTCTTGAGTAATGACCTTTATAATGTTATATACGCTAGCTGGGGTATTATTAGTGGCCCATGGACACATTTTTACGTATATTTGGTTATATTCAATAGAAGGTCCGAATAAAATCATACATTTAAAATATCTATATAGAAATAAAGCAATTGGATTTGTGGGCAAGGTGGTAAGAGCTCAGAGAGACAGGTAAATAGCTGTAACGGAGCTTGGAGAGTGAAAAGAAGACGAACAAGCATGTGTAGACAGCAACGGGCGCCGCGAAATCTAAGTGAGGCAGTGGCTGACACGCCGACCACATGTGGGCAGTATGAGAGACTTGCACTAACTTAACAAAGAGGAACCCAATGCTTACAAAAACTTCCGCATAGTGGACACTAATATGTAATAGTAGTTGTATTGGTAATTTTAGACAATATTTTGAGTTATGACAAGCAAGAACACGTTTAGATAATTGATTTAGTGTTAAAGTTAGAAAGAAATGCATCGTTTGAACTAACAAAACGACAAACGACAAACAGAAGACGCATTAGCAGCGAGTATATAGTTTGTCAAAGTTTATGCAAACTTTGCAAAAGTATGTTAGAAAGAAATGATCAAAACGTGTGCACGCTCAACTGTTTGTATCGTTAGTGTAAGAACGAAATAAGCTTCAAATAAAAAAAATATCTGTCTCCTTTTTGTGTAAAATTACGTAAAAAAGGTTCGAATGAAGAAAAAAAAATTGACAGTAATTTGACCTATAGTTGTTATTAATCATTTCTATGTCATTTGGTGTTCTGTGAAGAGCTGTCTCGTTGGCAATTGTACTACATCTTCTTTGTTTATACTAGTACAAACATTTCTGGACGAACGAAAAATACGGACAGACAAAACAGAAAATAGCCCATAAAACAGGTAAATATGATCTTGATCCATAAACCATCTTCGAAAGATAACTTAGCCGTCAGCAGTCTAATAATGAATATTATTGCACAATTACTTTCATATTTGAAAATTCAGCCGGTGCCAACATTGCAGGATATTCTTCCCTTCCAGAACACCTGAGTTCATCCCAGGTTTTTGTTGGGTTGTGTGTTGCTAAGTTTTTAGTTTTCTATGTTATGTGGATTGCTGTTTGTCTTCTCGTCGGTTTTCGTGTTTTGCTATGGCTGTGTCGGTGTGTTTTCGACCTCTGAGATTGATTGTTCCTTTGGTGTCTCTTGCCTCTCTTCTAAAATGTTACCTCTCCTTGACACGTACTGTACATATAGAGGAATTTTTGTACAGTTAAATATGATGTTGCCTATATATTTTTGCGGAGACAGAGTTATGAGAGTTAATCAGATCTGCACAAACGTTTACAGAATCGTGTAGCAGTCATGTGTTCTCGTGTATACATGGGCGAGTAGAGATCGAAGAGTGGTCGAATGTTGTCGCGAAGCGATCGGACTTTGGTCGAGTTAATCTGGAAATTATCGGACATTAGTCGAGCAAAGGTCGAAATGAACGAGTACTGATCGGAAATTTTGTTGTATTCCGACCAAACTAGATCTCTACACGATCCTTTCCCGATCAATTCGACCGCTACTCGACGAATTCTCGATCTCTTCTCGAGTGACTTGCTTCTCGGTCCTTACTCGATTGTTTTTTACCTTTCAAAAACTCTCGGGTAGATAGTCAGATCGATGACGAGTTGGGTAGACTATCCCGAACATCCTTGTCGATTGAGTCAGACCAGTCTCCCGATCACGTAATTTGTCTTGATCGGGCTTGATCAAGTTGATCTGATCGGCAGTGTGAGCCTAGCTTAAGACATAACCAAATTGGTAAACCATCGTTAAAGTAAATATTCTAACCCCAAAGCTATATAACAATGAACGTAATCTATCTATGTAATGCACAATTTGTACACTGACAAGTCGGATATGTCTTATGTTCTAAAACTATTTAAAAGCTTCACTTAGTTTTGAAAAAAAGACAAAGATTTTGGTTTTGTCAAACCCGTAAGTGATTATATTTAAAAAAATATATTGACATTTTTATGAATATCATTGGCTCATGATTGTAATTATTACCTCTTACAAAAATGATTTGAATTAAATATTTTATAAATAACAAGTGTGGACAGTATGTTTGGATGTTTGACAGTGTTTTATGATAAATGTAGTTCTATGATTTTCCTATATGTGTTATTAACTGTGTTGCACGATGACAACCAACCTGAGCATTAGGAGTGTTGTTTATTTTATATTTAGTTTAGTTTTTATGTTCAAGACGGGCATGGAAGAGACACTAATTGCATTAGTTACCAAATGATTATGATAGAATATGTTCCACATCTTTGATTTTGGATACATTTTATAGCTAGGAGAGCAACACATAATAGGTTAAATTTTTCGCGATTTTTTTTAAATTGGGAGATGATATCTGAGAACATGATATAAGGAGCTTGTAATTCAGTGGTTGTCGTTTGTTTATGTGTTACATATTCGTTTTTTCTTTATTTTTTGTACATAAATAAGCCTGTTATTTTTCTCCTTTGAATCGTTTTACATTGTCATTTCGAGACCTTTTATAGCTGACTATGCTGTATTTAGCTTTGCTCATTGTTGAAGGTTGTGCAGTGACCTGTAATTGTTAATTTCTATGTCATTTTGGTCTGTTGTGAAGAATTGTCTCATTGGCAATCATATAACATCTTTTTTTATATGTATTTGCTAACTATTTGTATGGTTCTATTTATATATCTTTGTGGTGGGTTGTTAAAATATTGAATTGATCCTCAGATTAGAAGACATTTATTGGTTTTTAATAATGACAATGCCTAACATGATGCTTGGGCCTGATGAGCTAGAAAGTAAGCTTCTGTGCTGTTTTCTATCAATTCTTTGATAATATCTCCTTCAAAGCTGGTGAAAGCAAAACAAAGTTTTGACCAATATGAAAATGATATCACCGAAAGAACCTTTGTGAGCATGCTTCAAAGACTCATAACTGCTCCAAAATTTATCTGAAAGAATTTCAAGCATGTCAAGTGGATCTTATAAACATTTACTTAATATGGCCAAATATCTAAAAAGTTATAGTATTCAATATGAAAATGGTATTGCAAAATTATTCTCTTTTCATTTTTTTTGTTAATATGTGGATACAAATATAAGTGATACCAATACAGTATTTGTTGTGGTATGAAAGTGTTACTGTTGTAATTAACATTCACTGTTACAATGGTAATTCACACACAAAAAAAACAAGTGAAAAATGTTGAACATGTACAATGAAATATAGTTTCAGAAATCAATTAAGCCAGATAGGCCTTATAAATTTTGGTCTAATTTTTAACACAATTGAATGACCATTTACACTCAGGACCGAGTCATCAGTAGGCATTACAGATGTATTAATACAACCTAGCATCATTTTGCTAGTAGCGGGAGTAGCATTGTTGTGTAAATTTGTTCTTTTTTTAAATTTGGTCAATGGACAAATAATGTTTGGATCAAACAAAAAATAAAATGCTTTTATCTCCCTGTTACTTACATTGTACATAGAAATGATAATACTTTGAGACATCCTTGTACATGAGAGTTGTCTGTAAAATCTTTATTTCACAAAGAATGAATTGCATAACAATGAACTGAGCTCAAAGCTAAGCACTTTAATAATACACTTAGACAGAGAGCTCAATCCAGTGATATACTTTGTACTACAGGTCCTTCATGAACATCCATCAACCAGAACCATATCTCAATAACATGCCATACTACATGGTTGGATCAGAAGTCCTGAAAAAGACATGATTTTTTTAATCGTATTTAAAGTATATATGCATAGGTTAAAACTTTCACAAATTTGTGGTATAATCATTCAGTGTCTGGCAACTATCAATCGCTTCATGCACAAATTGATATAGGTTGAGCATGAGTGCCCATCTGTTGGAAATAAAAACATACCTCCACCTAATTTTAGTCAACTGATGAAGAAACATTCAAAACTATAAAATGTTATCTAAGACTTGTCAGTGTCTATATATAGCTATTCACCATCGCCACTGAATCAGTGATATATGTACACATATATACATGTAAGACTAAAATTAAAGTACATATATAAGACTAAAACTGACATTCGGTCTTTACCTTCATTCCCCAAGTCGTGTTCAAATCTGATTCATGATAAAATAAAATTACAAAATCAAAGGCGAATTAAGAAATATTAAAAAAAAGTATTCGCATTTGTTCTGTTGATTGATAGTGGTACACATATGAAGAAATGGTGAAATCACTTATATATACATGTAGTTCTGATCAAAAGTTTCATGATAAACATGCATGGTAAATAAGTAGTAGGTTGTTTGAAGTTGCATCATATTCAACTTTGAACATCTTTTTCAGGTCTACAATCCATATAAAAATCTGTATATATGTGGTATAATTTCCAATGAGACAGCTTTCCAGAGGTTAAAATAAAGTAATTATAGGCAACCATACAGCCTTAAAAAGTGAGAAAAAGACAGTCTAGACATGTTAGTAAGCAACAATTAAATTAAAAAAAGTAATGGCCTGATTTGCAACTTAGAAACAACAGGTTTGGAACCTCCCCCCCCCCCCCAAAAAAATGTTCCAATGAAGATAAAGGAAGATGAAGGCAAGCCTGGAGGGGATTCATTACATTTGGAAAAACTTTTCTGAAGGATGGATATGTATAAAAATTAAAATATGTAATAAGATTACCAATAAGACAACTACCCACAAATGTTCAACTGACAAAGCAATTATAGGCAACCATACAGCCTTCAAAAATGAGGGAAACTGTCCCAACATGAAAAGTATGCATTAATACAATTGAGAAGAGTAATAGCCTGATTCACAATTCCACTAATAAAAGGTCGGGAACATCTACCCTTCAAATAAACCAGATGCTCCACAGGGCGCTGCTTGATACTACAGCAGAGGTCGAACCCTGAACAGTTGGGGCAAGTATGGACACAACATTAAAGCCTGATACAGCTCTGAATTTGGATTGTGATCAAATAGTCAAAACAGAATAGGTTTCTGACACAGAATGAAAGTAGTCTAAGAACTTAAAACATTTAATTTTAGATTGGACTTTTACCTATTGCGGTCCTTTATCCAAAATCTTAATACATGGTTTGAGGCACTTGTCGCAGAAAAAATTCCTTTATTTGATATTCGGGGGGGGGGGGGGGGGGGGAGCAGGAGGATTTGTTTTTGATCGGTTACATGTTTATGTATTTATTTTTGTAATCTAAGAGGACAAATTATTCATTTTCTGCACTTTTGAAGCAAGATTTTTCATTTTCATTAAAGCAAGGGACTGATTATTCATTTTCACAACTGTATTGATGATATTCGAAAACATACAATTTTTAAATGATTTGTTTATTATAAACAACATATTTGTGTTTCCATTTTTTTTTTTGCATGCCGAATGCTATAAATTTTTATTTTGACACTTTATTTTTGCATGCCGAATGCTATTAATTTTTATTTTGACATTTTTTTTTTTTGCATGCTGAATTGATGTGCATGCAACTGCGTGTTGGCGTATAGGGAGCTACGCGCCTGAATACAATTTAATTAAATATATTAAATAACTGGGATCCTCCCCCTTTATAAGTAGAGACAATCCATAACCTACATCTCAGAAATATTAATCTTAAATTTATATAAATGAAAAGTAAGCTTCCATAAATAAAATCGTTCAACAATGTTTCTTAAAATTGGACTAAAAGTGGTTTATAGTCATACCCCAACATGTTGACCATAGATAGACAAACAATTCACTTGCATTCAATTCGCATTTGAACTATGTGTTTGTTAATGTAAACCGTTTCAAATGTGAATTAAACTTATTCAAATTAGTTAATGTGACTTTGTCAATCCAATTCAAATTAGGTGTGAACTCAGTATGATTGTCAGGTAGTTTCAAACTGAAAGATACTTTTAAGGGAAGGGAAAGAAACGGATAAAACCATGTGTGTTACAAACACTGTTTATTCAAGTCAGAATCCTGAATCTCAATAGTACTTTCATAATGTCAAATAAAAACATGAATATGATATAGAGTTACATACAATATTACATGTATGTATTACGTATTAAATGACATTTATTTTAGTGATTGATAATTAGGAAAAATCTGAAATTCAGGTGTAAATTGAGACAAACAATATCACTGAATGCAGTTTCTAGTCAAGTGACCAGCAAACATGGAAATCTACCTTTTAAATGAAAGGAGAACTCTTACATTGAAAATGAATGATGTAAATCTAGATTCTAATAATAGCCGAGCTCACATTCACAACAGTTAAAGCATTGCTGAATTAGTGAACAAAGCATTGTTCTCCTTAACTTGAAAATCCACCTATTAGAATGGACAAAACACGAATTTTAAGACATAAATTATAAAATTCCTGATAAAAAGCGGTGCTGAGCATGCATGTAATATGCTTGAAAGTTTACATATTCAAAGAATAAAGTTTTATAACTTCCTAATGTCATATCCAAAATTTATCAAAACCTAAAAGGGAGTTATCTTACTGTGGATTCCTATATTTTTCGTGGATGTCAATTCTCCTGGATTGTTGAAAACTTGCATATTCATCGATATTTGATTTTGTGGTTTTAACAATCCAGACAGACAAATAGCAATAAGGTGTTTAGGAAAACATGACCTAAAACCTCCTTCATATAAGACAAAAATACATGGGAACTCATACTGAATGGTCAAATGTGTTCAATATGAAAATTGCAGTTAAGATGGTAAAATCACAAATCAGCCGTTACTGTAAATGGACTAAATTTTAAGACTTTTGAGCAAATTTAAAGGGAAATGACAGGGAAGGGGACAAATAGTGTTCAAGGGGAGCAAATGCCCTTTAATTTGGTATGCAGGTTTCAAAAAATAGAGGAAGAATTAGAGGGAAAGTTGAGTCATCTTTTTAGACTTCAGTTAAATAATGACTTATGAAGTTATGTAGACTTATACCTTCTAATTCTAAAAATAAAACACACTACTCAGAACTAATTCACTTTGACTACTGATATGCAAACCTAAAAACAGAAAAATATATCATAAAATAGTGATTGAAAGATTCATAACACTTTGAAAGGATAATTCAGACACGTGTTACACGGGGAGCATGTTTGTTTACAAATAATAATGTCACGTGATCGCGCAGACCTCACATGTTGCATCGCCTTTACAATCCACTATAAAAAAAAAAAGTGCCTAACAAGATTTTGTGAGGTAGACGAAATTGACTTTAAAACGATCGCATTGACTTTTGATGTGCAGAAATAGGCAGCTCGGACATATTTTGACTTTAGTTACTTACTTCTTAAGTTTGGGATTAATTGTAATCAACATATTCCAATGAGACTGAAAAATGCTTTTTTTTATTATGATAAATAATAATTTTACCTGCCGTACTCGTGCGTAAAATATATTTCGGTATTTCTCTTACGAAAATGACTTGTTTAATGGAACAAAACGTATTATTTGTAAACTTTCTCTTTATTCTTCACAATAGGCTTTTAAAAAATAACCGTTCAACTGTATATTCCGAAAATTTTGTGAAAATCGAATAAGTGGCAATTCTTACCTTTCATACCTTAACTTTCATTGATAAAACATAATATTGACTCGTCCAGTGTCCAGTTTGAAGGTCATTTTAGTTACCGTACACATTCATGCACGTTCTAATTAATCAATAGTCATGTATGAAAAGCATTAACAAGTTTGAAGGTAAACTAATAACAACTTAATCCAATCAAATTGCCTACGATTCAATAACAATGACCAGTCCACATCATAAAAATGTATAGGGGTAAACTGGGTAGGGAGAAAATGTCAGATATATTAAGTTCATTATTTTGCAATAACGAGTAAAAATTTGATAACCAATAGATTTGTTATAATTTCATAAACATGTCGTTATGTATTGGTATAGTTTTTGGATCTTTCATTAGCGTATTTAAGGCTGTAGAAAGTTTGGCCTTCAAAAGTCAACATAATCATTGACTTTGTAAAAAAATTCGCCTTTTTAAAACATTGAATGTTTCACAAATAATACGCGACAACAAAGCAAAATCATTTCTTAAAACACTGCAAAAAAAATAATTCTGATTGATGCAGTGGATTTGTCATAAATTGCACTGGAGTGAACAGTGGTACATCAAACGTCAAATTCCCTCACACAATGTTATCACACACTATAATAAATACATAACCCATTATCATGCAAACATGCAACGTGAATGTGATTGGTTATCAAATAATACAGAAATAATGCATGTACAGTTTTAAATTATGAAGAAATTAGTTCATCAAATAGATCGATTTTCACTTTTGACACGAATAGGTCGGGTTTAGTCCAAATAATTATGATGTCTTGAAAGGCTATTATATTTTTTTTCTTTGACGCCTTACTTCGACGTAAGGCGTCAAAGAAAAAAATTATAATAGCCTTTCAAGACGTCATAATTATTTGGACTAGGTCGGGTTGACATTTCTGTCATCGGGGATAATATTGAGATAAATGGGATAAAACTGATCGTCAAAAAGGTCTAGAGAAGCACATCAGTAGAACCTTAACATTAATAAGTAATACTTACCAAAATTTCTCTAATTAATAAACTATATAATTAAAATTTCACAAAGATAACGGTAAATAATTTTGATGATGGTGATGATGCTGGTTAAATTGGCGCGAAATAATATTCTTACTCCTATTGCTTTACGTTAAAAAAAATGTATAGAATTGAATTTGACTAAAGTTGAACATAAAATAACGTGAATATGCAAAAGCTTGGTAATATATTAATGATAAAGTGTGTATAAATTTCCGTAAACGAATTTACCCGTATACTTCACTAAGAATTACATTTGAGCGCAAGGAGATCTTTATTTGTGAATTGGTTTATTAACCCCGGTTGAACTCAGGGTCGAAGTTCAACATGTTTATATTAACGGATTTTTTTGCGTTGCTTTTAAATCACTGAGGCCATCTATTTTTATTACGGGTTTCCACATCTTTAAATCAGAATTATAGAAAAAATGGAATGTAGCAGAATCAAAACAGAAATGATGAACACTGCAACATTTTCAGCAAAACATAAATAGGATGGAGGATATGTGTATTCACATTATTTGTAAAACTCTCCTTATTCCTGTGAAGCGTGTGCTTTATATCGAGGCTTGCTATGCTTATCATCGACGCCACAGTACTTCAACCAATCAGAAAATGTTTATTTGGGGCATTCGACCTATTTTAACTCAGATTTTGGAATTTTTTAATCGAAATTATAGAAAAATGGAATGTTGTTAGTACATATAAAATATAAAATGATGAATACTTTTAGCTAAAGAAAATTTGGATGGGGTTCTGTGTATTTACATTATTTGCACAACTCTCCTTACTGATGCCATATTTTGGAATTTCCGTGACCTAAATGGTTCGCGAAAATTAATATTTTTATATATAGTATAGTAATTATAAAGAGGGCACTTAAACCAATGTCAGAATAAAGTTAAATGGAACTAACCAGGAAGCGTTTACCTATCTGATTACCACGAATTCTAACAAATGCGGCTAATTTGAAAGGAACTGGGGGAAAACCGTCCGTAGTTTATAATGTATTCTTTATTTTCACTGATATGTCAAAACAAGCAATTCAAATTAGAGAAAAAGTGGAGGATCAACAAATAAGGTGTGTAAACGGTTACGAGGTTTAGAAAACTGGACTTATAATGTTTATTTCAGATTTTACATCTTCTGACATCAGACTCGGACTTCTCTTGAACTGAATTTTAATGTGCGTATTGTTATGCGTTTACTTTTCTACATTGGCTAGAGGTATAGGGGGAGGGTTGAGATCTCACAAACATGTTTAACCCCGCCGCATTTTTGCGCCTGTCCCAAGTCAGGAGCCTCTGGCCTTTGTTAGTCTTGTATTATTTTAATTTTAGTTTCTTGTGTACAATTTGGAAATTAGTATGGCGTTCATTATCACTGAACTAGTATATATTTGTTTAGGGGCCAGTTGAAGGACGCCTCCGGGTGCGGGAATTTCTCGCTACATTGAAGACCTGTTGGTGACCTTCTGCTGTTGTTTTTTCTATGGTCGGGTTGTTGTCTCTTTGGCACATTCCCCATTTCCATTCTCAATTTTATTAAATAAGATTTGGAAGCATATTGAAGGAATATGACCCCGTTATTCTTTTGAATAACAAACTCGTAATTAGATAGTGTATCATGAGTTTTTTCTGTATGATTTGAGCTGCACAGTAATTGATGCATTATTATTATTTTTATTCATAAGCAAGAGTGGAAACCATTTTATTTATCAATAAGAAATAAGCCAGACCATTACTACTGCCACCAAAAATTAAATTTAAATTGTTTCATCATTTCCAACGTAAGTATATATGTATTCAAAACTATAACTGATTTAGAACTTGACCTATTCTTCAACGACTATCTGTTAATTAAGATCGTATGTCGACATCAAGATGTTCTTTTTTGGGGTTATTATTTCGTTGGGATTCGTTGTGTTGTCATCTTCATAGTATATCAAACAAAATCATGGTTTGTGTCTCGTTTCATCTTTAATCTTCAAGTCGGGGAAACCTTGAACATGAGATTTTGTGATAATTATAATTGGTTTCTAACCAACATGAGATGAAGTTAGAAAGAAACCCATTAATATCACTTTTAAAGTATACCCAAATAGTAATTGAATCGAATGTGAATTTGCTGGTTAAGTTTATAAATAATTTGTTCTCATTGTAAAAGTTATTGTTAAATGTTCAATGCTAACATCACACGTATGTAAATTTGATTTAAAATTGACCGTTACATTTCTATTAGTCATAATATATTTATTACAGGTCAAGGAACGGAAAATGGGCTTTGTCACCGATATTCTTTCAAAATATGTGAACATTTGTATAAAAAGTAAATAAAATAAGCAAAAGACGTTCTTAAATATGTCTTTAAATCTTCAAATATCTAATTTCAAGTACATAGAAATTTCATAAAGATCTACATGTTGTTTGTTCATTAATTGATTTTAATATAGAATAATCGCTTCCGTTTTAAATGTATTTTCTTATCCGTTACCTAGTAAGTAGAAAAAAAGCGTCATAAATCGACGATTTACGGCCAACAATACAAAGATGTTAGTAAGCTTTTTTGTGGATTTTTCCCCCACCTAGACCACTACTTTGAAGTATATAAACCGTAAAAAAGTCGATGACCCAGTTCTTATTTATTATCATAATAAACGGATATTTATATTCAAACAACATATAGTTTTTATGAAAATCTGTGTACTTGCAATTGAAAATTTTATAATTTACAGATTCAAGAACGTTTTTTCACAATTGGTTTTGTTAAGTTATTGTCATAAGATACATGTTCTCTCGGGATACAGAATAAAAGTCTTTATTTCCGATAAATAGACTACAATTTCTGTCTGTATCTATATTTTTTTGGTATTTTCAAATTCGATTTAAAATATAGATAAATTGTAAAGCCTATTTAACCCAAATCACTAAAAAAAAGAATATTTTATGATCAATGTCTATATATGAGAAAATATAAAAGACCCAAACAAAGAATAAGCATATAAGATTTAAACACAATCTTGCTATTGAAAATAAGAAACAGGGCCTAAACTTTCATAAAGAGTTCGTCCTAAACCTATCTAAAAGAGATATAACTGAAACTGAATTTAAAGTTATAGCAAAAGGTTTTAAATTTGTTCCTACAAACAAATGTAACCACAGACAATTGATAAAATATTTTCAATCATTTGAGAGGTCGTTCCGACTGAAATATTATTTCGGTACTAGTGTCATGTGTACTATTGTTTTTCTGTTTGTCTTTTTTATTTTTAGCCATGGCGTTGTCAGTTTGTTTTAGATTTATGAGTTTGACTGTCCCTTTGGTATCTTTCGTCCCTCTTTTATACGCATAGCAACTATAAACCACCCTTTCAAAATTAAGTCCAATTTTCAAGTTCCAATCATTGGCGATAATTCAATAGAAAAATACATTTTCTACACAAAACACGAATTATCAAAATATATGCCGAGAATTAAATACAATATGTCTAAATCGGAACGTGAATGCATAAAGAAATTAAAAATTGACAATACTATATGTATTCATAAAGCCGATAAAAATAACACGACTGTAATACAGAATAAACGTGACTATCTTACTGAAGGCGAATCCCAATTAAATGACGGTATACACTATACTAAAATAATAAATATTGACATAGAAAACACCAGAAAAATAGTCAATAAATGGGTATACCGTATGAAAGAAAATGATGAAATAGACGAAATGTCTTTCAAATTCTTACGAGAAGAAGGTAAAACATTTAGAACTCCAAAAGCCTACTTCCTTCCTAATATTCACAAACTTAGTACGGAAACATTAGAAATGTACCAAAATAAATGTATGAATAAAGAAAAAGTACATGTACCAGGTCGACCGATTATAAGCCAATGCTCGGGACCATTACTAAATATTGGAAAATACCTAGAGTATTTTCTTCTTCCACTGGTGAAGACAGAAGATACATATCTATCAGATACTAGCGATTTTATCAGATACATAGAAAATACTCACACGCAACAGAGTGATTTTCTTGTTTCCTATGGTATAACATCGCTATATACTAATCTAAATTTTTATGAAATTAATACCGTTTTACGGGTATAGAAAATACGCTGAAAGATCATGTAAATCAAGAATATGAAATTTAAAAGACCATCTACAGAAAATCTTCTAGATATTCTTAGTAATGTACTGACAAAAAATGAATTTACTTTTAATGAAAACGCATATTAAACAAATCGTTGGCGTTTCAATAGAGCTTTCTTACAAATTGACGAAAGGTACCTATGCTTGACGAATCATACGTAAGACTCGTTTTAGGGATCCTTTATTTTTGACATATTTAAATAATAGTCGAGGAACTTCGGACAATTATCGTGCATGCAACTACACTTATCAAATTGGATTTTTCTTGAGATATATTTAGGATTTCGGGACGTACGATAGGTTAGAACATGATTATTGATACCACCAGGTCGGCGGAGATAACACTACAAAATATTCTAAATATAGAGTAGTCAGACGAAAAAAATGCCCCTAGAGGACTAAAAACCGGCCCCTCCCCCACTCTTCAATATTACAATGTTGCACTGTTTAACCTAAGAAAATGTCAAAGCAAATACATTGTCTTCTTCCGTAACAGAAACACAATTACTTCCTTGATTCAAAATTTGCAACGCTCAAAATAATAACATGAAAACGAAACTTTTGAATCATCGCCTCTCCCCTGGTAATATTCTTCCCCCCCCCCCTTAAATGTGTATATATGATACACCGGAACAATGTAATGGTTATTTTAGCGTATACCTGCGTTTTGCCTATAGTCCTGAAAATTCATGAAATATAATATTAGCCACTGGACGATAAGTGACAACTTCGCGTCTATCTTCCAAACATGTGTACTGTTAAATCGTCATTATGAAATCCACAATATTTATGGTGCAAAATTGTAGATTTATTTTCTTGATATACAAAGTCTTTTTTTCTAGATTTATTCAACATTACTTTGTAAAAACATTGTAGCATCATTTTTTTAGCAAATCTCGATATTCCACTTTGACAATTTGCTGAAACTGTACTGTAACAATTAGAAATAAATGTGAATCTTGTCGTTAAATTTAGACTAACGTACTTCAATAATGTCATTGAAATGCTAATCGTGAAACTCGTGCTTAAAAAATTCCCGCGGAAATGTGTGTACTCGTGGTTAACGTATCGGACGTAAGTGTATTTGACACTATTTTTCTATGTTTGATAATATTAAAATCGTTTATTATTTAGGTCGAAGAACTAAAGCTTTATAATAGTGTATACTGTGAAACAGATGTAATAAAGACATGACACCGATTTATTTCAATAGATCACGTATCTGAGATAACGACGGTTTCTTATATGTCCATATTTCTACCCGGCAGGGTACCTACACATGTTTCTTCATATGCTAAACATGAAGACTTTTGTATAATATCATATAAATGATAAAACAAACACGCCAGTATACCCTGGATTAAACAATATGATATTGATAAATACTATCTCTACAATATCCCGTGTAGACTTATGTTGAAGTAATTAGTGAAAAAAAATAAAGACAATAATTAAGTCTCTTCATTAATTAAACAAAAGTGCTGATCAACTTGGTCAGGTGTTTTTTTTTTTCAGTCTGTAAAAAGACTAGCAACAACGTAGACCTATATGCACGTGTAGTTAATAAATAAAAAAAACTGTTATGAAACAGACACACATCTATCTATGATACTAGATACGAAAGAAATACCGAAGGTCGGCCTCTGATGAGGGTTTACCTGGGAATACTCCCGAAAGAACCCGAAACAATGCATATTAAATTCTTAAGAATTAAGCAATAAAAAGTACGTAGTGTGAGGTCAGAAATATTGATACCATACCATAAATAAGTGGGTTTATGGTCAATTTATAAAACTAGAATATCAGTTGGAAGGCTTAACTAAATCAAAAAACGTAAACAAACGCACTATGAACGAATAAATTTGATCTGCGATCATACCTGAATGCAAATACATAGTTAATAAAATATAAGGGACAAACATTCAAGGCCAAAAAGCAAACAAACAAGTCCAAACAAAGCCATGGCAAGACACCACCATGAAGTATTTAACAACTTTTGAAATAAAAAACGGTTTTTGTCGAGCCTGCAACTGTTGTTGCAGAAAGCTCGACATATGGATATTGATCCGGCGGCGGCAGCGTTAGCTTACTTCTTAAAAGCTTTATATTTTAGAAGGTGGAAGACCTGGATGCTTCATACTTTGTATATAGATGCGTCATGTTACGAAGTTTCTGTCAGTCAAATGTCCATCGTCCTTCACCTCATTTTCATGGTTCAGTGACTACTTGAAAAAAAGTTAAGATTTGTTTGTAATGTTAAATTCTCTCTTATTATAAGGAATAGGATAACTATATTTGGTATGTGCGTACCTTGCAAGGTCCTCATGCCGGTCAAACAGTTTTCACTTGACCTCAACCTCATTTCATGGATCAGTGAACAAAGTTAAGTTTTGGTGTTCAAGTCCATATCTCAGATACTATATATTTGGTGTATGGAAGGACTGACTGTAAGGTGTCATCTGACCTTGACCTTATTTCCATGGTTCAGTGGTTAAAGTTAAGTTTTTGTGCTTTGGTCTGATTTTCTTATAGTATATGCAATAGGTCGCCATATTTGGTTCAGTGGTCAAAGTTAATTTTTTAATTTGGTCTTTTTATCTAATACTATACGAATAGGTTAACTATATTTGGTGTATGGAAATATTTTATGATCTATATATTTATAGTCGCGCAGGTTATATTTAACCTTGACTTCATTTTCACGGTTCATTGCTCAGGGTTTAGTTAAGTTTAATGTTTTGGCTTTTTTCTTAAACTATAAGCAGTAGGTCAACTATATTTGTTGTATGGAAGAATTGTTAGGTGTACATGTCTTCCTGAAATGGTTCATCTAACCTTGACCTTAATGTCATGGTTCATTGGTCAATGATTAGTTTTTTTTGGTTAATGTTAAGTTTATGTGACAGTTGTAATAAAGCTTTAGGAATATCAACATAATATCAATGATTAGTAAAGAAGGCGAGACATTTCAGTGGGTGCACTCTTGTCATAATATATACAGGTAAATAAAAAATAACTTTGTCTTTTTAGGTATACTATTTCTGTGTAAATACATTTATCCGATAATTAGGAATACCAAGAAAGTTCTGTCATATAAATACCTAACTTAACACTAGATACATATGGGGTGAATATCAACAATAAACTATACAATTAAAGCTGGATAAAATTTCCCAATACAGATTTAAGGAGAATAATCTTGATGTTCATACAAGTGTATACAAATAAGTGCATGTTACTCTGTAAAATTTTGTTTTTATTCTCAGATACTATAAGAAATATGTCAATTATATTGCATGGATTAATTTTAATGTAATCATATCTGTTAGGCAAGGTTTTTTTTATTACCATATCCTAATTATCATGGTTCATTGGTCAATGTTAAGTTTTTGTGTTTTAGTCTGTATAACAAATAGTCAAATACTTTAAGCAGCAGATCAATATTATTTGTGTAATGAATGATTGTAGGTATACATATATGTCTGAGAGGAATCATATGTCCCTGAACTCATTTCATAGTTCTTCGGTCAATATACATAAAATTGAGAATGGAAATGGGGAATGTGTCAAAGAGACAACAACCCGACCAAATAAAAAACAACAGCAGAAGGTCACCAACAGGTCTTCAATGTAGCGAGAAATTCCCGCACCCGGAGGCGTCCTTCAGCTAGCCCCTAAACAAATATATACTAGTTCAGTGATAATGAACGCCATACTTATTTCCAAATTGTACACAAGAAACTAAAATTAAAATAATACAAGACTAACAAAGGCCAGAGGCTCCTGACTTGGGACAGGCGCAAAAATGCGGCGGGGTTAAACATGTTTGTGAGATCTCAACCCTCCCCCTATACCTCTAACCAATGTAGAAAAGTAAACGTCTTTTCTATACTTTATGTTCCTAACATAGCAACATTTCTACCAATAAACAACTAAAACACAAACGCATGTTTGTCGACTAGCTTGCTGCTTGAGTGTTTTCTGAGCTGCCGGTTTTATTAAACAAATATGTACAAACATGTCACATCAATACACATTAAAAATTGTGGCAATCATAATGCCTTCTAATACCTTCGACTAATATCTAATTGTTTCGTGGCCGTCCAGGAAAAACTACTTTTAGAAACCTGTGTCCTTTTGCCAATGCCAAGCGAAACCCCAAGTGTTAGACCGCACTTGATATAAGAATGTTCAAAAAACATTTAAGAAAACATTTAAATGCAAATAATCTGCTATCAGTCAAAAGACTGCGGCTAAATGAAAATAATTTGAAGACCGAAATGAGTCTGAAATAACCAAATCCGATTACGTTTGTATAGCCATACCACCTATATATAAAAAAGAGTTTTAATTTTAATGCTAATTTGAACATACTTATATACTTAATATTTAAAAAAAAAAAAAAAAAAAAAGTTTCATAACGCACATGTTAGAAAATTTGATGTTCACTCAAGTAAGGCAGAGCTAGAAATGACCATATATACACCTATCATTTAACACAATAATTTTTCCCGCCCAAAAAATTCATACGCCTTCGAACTACTACGTGAGTAGACAATTAATTCCCGTTTATACACTACGTGCCACGGAAATTAGGAAGTCTTCTCTATACTTTATGCTCCAAACATAGCAACACTTCTACCGATAAACAACTAAAACACAAACGTATGTTTGTCGACTAGCTTGCTGCTTGTGTATATAGAAAACAACAAAGATATCTAGACTGTATGAACAAATAATTTCAAATTAAACAAAAACTTCTTAACACCAAACTTGCGATTCATAAATCACAAACCTAATTGCTTCGACACTTTTAATCTGTTTTCAATAGAATCAGCCACATAACCTTCTTTACTAGAATCGCTTTTCCATCTACCATGGCGCTTTCAGCACCTTTCGTTAACGTCATAATTAGCCGCCGCAGTGCCCCCCCCCCCCCCCCCTCAGACCTCAAAGAGTGCAAACCAAGATTTAACTCTGGAGCAACTAATTTCAAACGCTTCAGTATGCATTCTCTAGCTGTGCTATAGCTGATCGGTTTATTAACCTGAATTAAACCAGACTTATTCTTAGATTAGTACAATGGACGAAACAAATACTTGTCTGAAAAAATATCTAAATGCGCCATACCAACATTCTTTAAGAATAATGTCGTTGACTGTTAAATCATTCAACCCTTGAAACATAGAACATAAACTTATCAAATTATCATTGGACACAGGATCTCTCTTTACAACTGAAGCTTTAGCAGTACGTTTAGCCGACTCAACTTTATACAAAGCATTCTCTGTAGGATCTAACTGACCTGACATGTCATGAGCCCATTTAATGGAATAAAAAACACTATTATTGTACTGTATGTAGCACCTGAATCAATCAAATGAACTAAATATAAAGAAACATGAATAGGTGAGGCTGGCAAATAAGTCAAATTATCACTGTGCTTAAACGGCTGTGGGTAACTTAAGTTACCCACAGCCCAAGATGGAGCCGCCTTGCGTCGGTTAGATACTTTTCTTCTATAGAATACCAATACCACGAATGCATCAATTAAACAATTGAATTTAAAAGTTGTATTAATCGTTTAGGGAAACCCCTAAACTGGAAAGGTGATTAAATTCTACAAAATAAACGATCACAGCACGATTTTAAAAAACACTTAGGCTGTCCGTAACTTCTAAACAACTTGTCCGTAACTTTTTTCATCATACCAATAGTGATGTCCGTAACTTTCAAAGAATCGACATACGCGGATGTAATGTTTAATCTGATGATAGTGATTGCATCGAATATATATTCACAAAACGAAGTAGATGTCTAGGATGATATAATTCATTGTATCGATGGAAGACAAAATTGGGAAAAATATGAAAAAAATCACGATAAATCCGCAAAACTCGGGTCTCATTTTGTATAACGTCGGGGTACCCGAATCGCCTAGTTCGGAGGGTTGTTTCCGATCATAGCAGATAAACTGTTGAAACATCATTGTTCGTTTTTATTTTTGAACAATTTGACAGGCGCACCACGAAACGGTGTATTTAGGATTTTGCTATATACAGAGGTCATAATCAAAGGGCCGACACTACTAAATTCAATCTTTGTCAAATTTTTCCCTATTGTAGTTTTATTCAGCAATCAGCAAGACTTTCTAAGATAACTAATATGGGACAATGATGTTGATTAAAAATACTCCATTCCTGGATAGCCAGGACCTTTTGTTTTCCAAATAATTAATATTACCAATAATTGACAAGTTCCAGGTCGACGGGTTCAAACAGAAAGATTTGAAAGCAGAGAAAACTGTGTATCTTATAATCGACATGACTTTATCAGATGACAATACCAATTACTAAAATAAGGCTTAGGCATAGTTGTATACTTTAATTCAGTTACGGACCAGTGATATCACGGGTGTGTACTTGTAGTATATAAGAATATAAATAACTACGTAGGACAAAAGAGTAATTTAATAGTCTAACAACCCCTGATAACATACAAAGAGGGAAAAAAACATACTAGGAAACATATTCAAAAAATCATATCACTATAACTAACTGGTGGGATGTATAAATACCGAGCCGCGTCAAAGAGTATTCATCAAAATACACATAGAAAGAAACAGAGGTGAAGGTAAACCGCAAACATATAATTAAACTCAAAACATTAAAGAGTATGGAAAAACCTTGGTCTGACAAGCGAAAAACGTCGATAAGACGCACATCAGTAAATAAAAGTTCAAACCATAACCAGGATGGAGTACCACAAACCCCACATAAAACTTCTGTGGTGTAAGTATGATGCGTTAATAAAATCACATTTGGTGGTGAATGAGTAGTATAAACAGCCGCGAAGGTTACAAATATGATGTTAATTGTCTTCTAATTGTTGAAATTATAATTCTTAAAATTTTAAATCAAAAGTTACCCACATCTAAAAATAAAGTTACGGACAGTCTGCTTAGTTTCGATCAAAAAGTTACGGACATCTTATGCATTTTTTAAAGTTGACCTTGTGCTTTAGTGAACTCTATATTAACAAATTTATGGTAATTGTTAGTCATTTCTTTATTCAATAATCCTATAAATATTTACATTCTGCATGAAAAACGTCGCAAAAGGTACATTTTGTATGAATTAAATATCAACGAGTTTAGAGTCCGCCATCTTGGGCTGTGGGTAACTTAAGTTACCCACAGCCGTTTAAGCACAGTGAATTATGTTCATGCCGAGAATGTTTTCCATTTTTAAAAGCATAATTATATTTTATAACAGCACTGTCACTTCTGGCATCAAGCAGTCTCGACGAAAAACTATCCACCAAATCATGTAAAAGGATGATCCTCTCCGATACCACTATCCTCCGCGGCTTCTGTTACAAAACGTCCAAGCGTTAACTCTGTACAAAAATACAAAAGAAAATCAATCAAATCTGATCTTAAATGCAATCAAGGAAAATTTCATATATTTCCCAAATACACCATTATTTCCCCTTCCGGGAACAACAGGACTATTGCTCATTATATGATGCTTGTTTGTTATGAAATGTTTCAAATTGCCAAAAATATCATGTAACATCAACCAATAAGGTGAAGAATACCACAATGGAACCACCAATGTACAATTTGCCTAATCACTGCAAAGTTTTCTTATAACCTTACAAACAACATTTGGTGGTGGTACTAACCAATTGTTTTCACCAAACCAGTTTTGTGAGAACGCATCAATTTATTCTGTATTCTTACACCAACATTTAGAATTAAATCTCGAACATTTAGCCTTGTAATCTGTAGCAAATCTGTTTATTGTATGTCTACCCCATAACTTATCTAACATTTGAAATAAAGATTCTTTAATACCCCAGTCGTCGCAATCTGAATATCTACTCAGACCATCAGTAATTTTATTTTGTTCTCTTGGAATCCAATGTGGATTAATTTTTATATTGTTCTCTGAACATAAATAATTTAGCTCACAAGCAATATTTTGCAGTTCCGATTTTTTGCTACCATTTTTAACTATACTAGTTACATTCTTATTGTCTGTATTCAAATATAAACAATGGTTTTCTAAACATCTTAACAAACTTTTCACTGTTCTGCTTACTGCTTCAAGCTCACGCCATGTTGAACTTTTACCACTTTCCAATACTGTCCAACTTCCTACAACAGTATTCAAACTGTTACCTGGTCATTATAGACCACAGTCAGTCAGAATTTCTAACGAGTCACAGACCGACTCGGCACATATGCCATCAACTGCGGGCACACTATAGCCCCCAAAACCTACTTCTGAGGCATCAGTGAACGCCACCAAATCACGTACATCTATCTGACTCATGCAGATCATTACCTTGCTCATTTAACTGCGTTAATGAATTTAACCAGTATCTGAGTTCCTCGACAACCGGAGCTGTCAGAGAAACAAGTGACTTTCAACTTGCCCTTAAGAGTATACAGTTACACAATTCTCTAGTTCTAAGCCTAACTAAATTACCTATTAAACACAGCCTGCATTGATATAATCTGACCAACAATTCCGGCAACAAACTTTGCACTGTGCATTTTTTTTTTTTTTTTTTCTCCCCTTTTCCGACACAGAAAAGTATTTTACTGATAACATCAACTAATCTGTCTATACTTTCACAGGAAACTCTAAGTTTCCCGAACTCCATATCCCATACCAAACCTATCAAGGTCAGATTTTGCTGTGGATACTAAACACATTTTCTTCAGCTATTGAAAAAACAAATTCAGACAAACTAGATCTTATGTACGAGCTAGTTCTTTCAGCTGATTGAAAATCATTTGCACCTCCAAGCCCATCATCAATATACATTATCATCTTCAACCCCTGATTTCTCCAGTATTTTATCACTTCCTTAAGAAATTTGGTAAAAATATGACCCGCACTGGCCAGACCAAAAGGAAAAACATTAAATACACAGTACTTTGTTATACCATTGAAATCCCAACTGAAACTCAATAAGTTCTATGTTCCTCTAATATTTCCAAATGGTGATGTGCACTTTTAAGGTCATATCTAAAAAAAAATGGCCTTTTTCAAACAATTCTCTTGCAACTGTAACATCTTCAAATTTAAACCTAAACTAGTGTATACTTTATTTGATATGCCTACAGTCCAAAACTAAACGGGCTTCTTAGATCTACTAAAATCTACTGTTAATGCCCGCGTCACACTGTCCCGATTTTTACGCCGATGGCAACACGATTATAGAAATTTTCGAAATCGGGACTGATCGTATCCAGATCGGGCTATTCTTAGTGCCATCTTTAACCATCGTAGAACCATCGGCCACTTTTTCTAGCCTTCGGGGACAACTTCGGGAAGGGTTCTAAATCTTTTAACATGTTAATAAATCCCCGAAGGTGCGTCCGATGTTGATGGTTCGTATTGAGTTCGTATCACCATCCTCACCATCGTAATGTCACCGGGAATGCATCTAAGAACATCGTATTGCATTCGTGTTTCCATCGTCTCCATCGGACAGGTTTGACATTACGATGTCTACACGAACGAATCACGAAGCTACCCGAAGGTCTTATGATGGCAACACGAAATCGTGACGACCTCGTAATCCCGTCGTGTTGCCATCGAATAAAAGTACGAAGGCGACAAGATGGAACTACGACGGCAATAAATCCAGCTAAATGTAAGTTAATTTTCGCGCTAAAATACATTTAAAGTGCCATGCGCGATATGCACTGGTCAGTCTAATACGACAGTTAAGAAAGTCGTTCACAAAACATGGAGCTCATATCATATAATAATAATAATAATAATAATAATATCTTTATTTAAAGAGAGTAACTCATTTGGATTAAACCAATTTTCAATAAGGCTCTCTACATACAATGTTAACAATATGAATAAAACATAATTAATCTACTATTACACACATGTAAACAATAGACGTATATAAAGTAATATAACAACAACAACAAAAACACCTATGGTATACATTGTAGCTTAACTTATAAATTTAACACTTTTAAAAATAAAATGACTTGTAAGAGTTTTTGAATGCAGTTATACTTTTTGATTTTTTAATTTCACTGGACAATGAATTCCACACTTTTGGACCACTAAAAGAAAACTTGATTTGAATCATATGATTCTATGAGAACAAGAAAGGCGACAGCGTTGTTTCTATTAATTCAAATGGAACAAGAAGAACAGCTATTAAAGGCTCAGGATTTACTTTTACAAGTAAAATATTATTTTTTGTCAATTTTTCATATCAAGTAACATAATGAAAATCATAAACGAGCCTCGTACACCAACACTGCAGGTACACGTACATGTATATAGGGAAACCAACTTTTTCTTCATTATTCTGATTTTTTATGTATCGTCTGAGTTGTTGTCACACGAATGTTTACTCCATAACCATTTTGTTTTCTATATGTCATATTT
Source organism: Mytilus edulis (assembly GCA_019925275.1). Lineage (NCBI taxonomy): Eukaryota > Metazoa > Mollusca > Bivalvia > Mytilida > Mytilidae > Mytilus > Mytilus edulis. The sequence continues at coordinate 62,944,708 of CM034351.1, read as the reverse complement.
TGCCGCATTTGTTGCTCTCCCACATCCTTCCTTTTGTCTATATTATTATGATATTCACCTGGAAAGAGCTCTTTTTGAATAAAAGGGATCAACGAACCCATTACCTTACCTTTAAGATAGATCAGTAAACATGGGCATAATTATGGGTGATTATTCAGACTAGTGCACACATTTTACAGTTCAAACAAGACAATGCCGGGCGTGGCATCCCCTCGTATGTAACCTTCGACATATAATTTAAATGCATCGTAAGCTGTACACGACGTCTTTTAGACATCGTATGGCCATCGCGCCATCATCGTAATCCATCGTGTAGCCTTTGTAATCCATCGTGTAGCCTTCGTGATCCATCGTGTAGGCTTCGGCTGAGATATGAAGCTTAAATACCCGTCTTCGGTTAACCTTCGCATGTCCATCTTTTGCTATCGTATATAATTTCGGCACCATCGTATAGACTTCGTTATTCATCGTACTTGCTTTGGTCACTTTTTGGTATTTTAACGAGATCGGGACCAACTTCGTACTGCCCGCGTCACACTGTCCCGATTTTTATATACGATGGACACCCGAATGCGAAAATTGTAAGTTCGTACGAAGTTGGTCCCGATCTCGTTAAAATACCAAAAAGTGACCGAAGCAAGTACGATGAATAACGAAGTCTATACGATGGTGCCGAAATTATATACGATAGCAAAAGATGGACATACGAAGGTTAACCGAAGACGGGTATTTAAGCTTCATATCTCAGCCGAAACCTACATGATGGACCACGAAGGCTACATGATGGATTACGAAGGCTACACGATGGATTATGATGATGGCGCGATGGCCATACGATGTCTAAACGGCGTGTACAGCTTACGATGCATTTAAATTATATGCCGAAGGCATCACGCGTTTTAAATTGTTTGATCAATACTGAATATATATTATATTGTACATTTAATTTCTGGTTTAATCATCAGACGGAAGACCGTGGGCTTGAAGGGTAAAACTTGAATATGTTACATACGAGGGGATGCCACGCTCGGCATTGCCTTGTTTGAACTGTAAATGTGTGCTCTAGTCTGAATAATCACCCATAATTATGCCCATGTTTACTGATCTATCTTAAAGGTAAGGTAATGGGTTCGTTGATCCCTTTTATTAAAAAAAAGCTCTTTCCAGGAGAACATCATAATAATATAGACAAAAGGAAGGATGTGGGGAAAGCAACAAATGCGGCAAAATATGACATATAGAAAACAAAATGGTTATGAAGTAAACATTCGTGTGACAACAACTCAGACGATACATAAAAAATCAGAATAATGAAGAAAAAGTTGGTTTCCCTATATACGTGTACCTGCAGTGTTGGTGTACGAGGCGCGTTTATGATTTTCATTATGTTACTTGATATGAAAACTTGACAAAAAATAATATTTTACTTGTAAAAGTAAATCCTGAGCCTGTAATAGCTGCTCTTCTTGTTCCATTTGAATTAAAAGAAACAACGCTGTCGCCTTTCTTGTTCTCATAGAATCATATGATATGAGCTCCATGTTTTGTGAACGTCTTTCTTAACAGTCGTATTAGACTGACCAGTGCATATCGCGCATGGCACTTTAAATGTATTTTAGCGCGAAAATTAACTTACATTTAGCTGGATTTATTGCCGTCGTAGTTCCATCTTGTCGCCTTCGTACTTTTATTCGATGGCAACACGACGGGATTTCGAGGTCTTCACGAAGTCGTGTTGCCATCGTAAGACCTTCGGGTAGCTTCGTGATTCATTCGTGTAGACATCGTAATGTCAAAACTGCCCGATGGAAACGATGGAAACACGAATGCAATACGATGTTCAAAGATGCATTCCCGGTGACATTACGATGGTGAGGATGGTGATACGAACTCAATACGAACCCTCAACATCGGACGCACCTTCGGGGATTTTTTAACATGTTTAAAAATTTAGAACCCTTCCCGAAGTTGTCACCGAAGGCTAGAAAAAGTGGCCGATGGTTCTACGATGGTTAAAGATGGCACTACGAATAGCCCGATCTGGATACGATCAGTCCCGATTTTGAAAATTTCCATAATCGGGTGTCCATCGTATATAAAAATCGGGACAGTGTGACGCGGGCATAAAGGATTAACCACAAAAGGTATATCTTTAACTTCTGAAATGCAACCTTTTTCTGTGAATTTTAAAATCTCGCCAATAACGAATTCCCCGTTATCCATAGCAGATTTATTATTTCTCAATATAACATTTTCTGGTAGTACTTTGAATGAAATACCGTATCCCTTTTCTATAACATTTAAAATATACATGCTTGTGCCTATATCTCTCCACTTGTGTATTGATTTTTTCAATATACCTACAGGTGTGAGTAAACTTGAATTTACCGTTAACTGGCTATATATAGACACCTGTTCGATCCGTTCACGCTCGAGGTAACAAATACTATCATCATTCATGAAATATTTTAAAGACTTATCAGTTAGGTGATTCGTATTCACCTGGAAACTATTATCATATAGTAAATCTGAGCAAATGCTACTTAATTTATTAACATTAAATAAATTAGTACTTAACTTTCGTTTTTTCTCTGGACATTCAAATTTCCAGTGACCAGGCTTGTAGCAGTTATAGCAAACTCCGGGCCTTCCACTTGCTTTTCCATTTGTATTACTAGAAGTAGCAGTTGAAGTTGGCCTGCTATACGGCGTTGGTCTTTTCTTCTTATCTTTCTCTGCTTTTGTTTTCCTTTTCCGCTCGTGTCTGCGCTCTCAGAATTTTACGATCGTCCTCGGAATCATATGCGAGGGATTCGCTGTATATTCCTGCACCACTTCAATTTCACACGACTTTCTTTGAATTTATAGACATCGTTCACCGAAAGTTCATTTTGTAACCTGTTCATTTGTAATTCGGATCTCTCCTTCTGTTGATGGTCGAATTCTTGTAGTTTTATTGAAATCATCCCTTCCATTTGTAACAATAAATCATTCTGTGATTTTCGAATTTTCTCCCCGACAATCCGCTGAACACTATTCTCGATGTCCGGATCCATCATGGCACTCAGAAAAAAATTGATGTGCACTCAAATAAGGCAGAGCTAGAATTGACCATATATACACCTATCATTTAACACAATAATTTTTCCCGCCCAAACAATTCATACTCCTTCGAACTACTACGTGAGAAGACAATTAATTCCCGTTACACTATGTGCCACGGAAATTAGGAAATCTCAGATACTATAAGAAATAGGTAAACTATATTTGGTGTATGGATTGCTTAAATTTGTGTACATATCTGCATGGCGAAGTTCATCTGGAATTAACCTCATTTACATGGTTTATTTAATTTTACCTGGTTAAGTCTGTTACTCAGATTCTACGAATAATAGATATACTATATGATTTAGTGCACTGGATGATTGTCATCTGAACATGTCTGACTGACAGGTAAGACTGACCTTGATTTCTTTTTCATGGTTCATTGATCAATGCTAAGTTTTCAGGGTTTAGTTTCATTCTTGGATACAATTTTAAAATAGCAATAGGACAACTATATTAGGTGTATGAATGATATCCAAGATGTACAAATCTATTTTAAAATGGTTTATCTGACCTTGGAGTTATTGTCATGAATCCATAGTGTCATAGTCATAGATCATTAATAACATTAAGTTTATGTGATACTTGTAGTTTTCAAAATTAAAACCAATCATGGTCACTAAAAATGGGGAGACTTTTCAGTATGTACATTATTGTTTTCTATTGGAAAAGGTGAACAACTTCAGACTCACAATAGTTGCAACTAGTTGCTCTATTGAACCCAAAAGTGTTTTAACCTGTTTCTCTATGGTCAGGAGACTTTTTTGCGTAGGCCTAGGGTATTGCTATTTAGTGGCTTAAAAAATTACATTTTTTATATATATTTCTGATGGTTGACTATTTATATCCTCAGTTAAAGTCTAATTTTGAATGCTTTTACTTTTACGTTTGTGTTTTATTGTATAAGATGTGATACAATTATTACAGATGACAGGAAAAAGTCTAGGTTTCTGCATTTTCCTTTTTGTTATGATCTGCAATACGACTTTCACAATTTGCAATACAGTAATTGGAATCGACCTAGGAACAGCATATTCAAGGTAATACCGCATATCATAGAAAAAAAGTTGATGTTTAAAACTAGTTTTAGAAAAATAACAAATACTGCTGGCCTTGAAGTCATAAAACTTTCAAGTCAGTTTTTGTACTCATACTTCAAAATGCTAGATTTCATGTTTCGATCATGTTTTTTGTGCTCCGAGCACTGAGCAAAGTGTTATGACTTCAAACCCAGGAATGAGGCACAATCCTAGCCATTTTTGTGAACATGAATTGACAAATATACTTAAATCATTCAAGCCTTTCAAACTTATATTTGTTTAAGAAATAATTCCTTCATGTCATGCCCTTTGCTCATTTTAACGTTGGGAGGCATGATATTTGTAGATATCTTACACTGAGCGTTAGCAAGGTGTAAAATATGGTCAAATATAATGCCTACCCATATCAAAATGAGCATAGAGCATGACATGCATGAACTATTTCGATTCTGATAGGACAAATACAGTATTTGTATCGGTAAATAAATACATTAAAACCTTTGACTGTTCTTGTTTCCTCCCTGTGGAGTCTATACATTACATTTTCTTATTTAATAAGTTTAAATTTCTTGTAGGCATAACCTAAAACATATTGTGCGCAAAACAAACATATTTTGTTCGCAACACAAATATATATTGTGCGAACAAAATGATATATTGTGCGTTCAAATCCATTAAAATTACACATGGTACGACGATTCAATGTCACCCTTACAAAATGACAGAATGGAGAAATTTTTTAAATGGAAATACTCTCATTTTTTTCTGAAACGAATGCTGAAGAAGCTACGTTTATTTCGTCTGAAAAAAAAAGAGGGACGAAAGATACCTAGAGGACAGTCAAACTCATAAATCGAAAATAAACTGACAACGCCATGGCTTAAAATGAAAAAGACAAACAGACAAACAATAGTACACATGACACAACATAGAAAACTAAAGAATAAACAACACGAACCCCACCAAAAACTAGGTTTACAAACAGATGCATTTGAAGCTGCCACTTTGTATCGGTGTTTATTAGAACGGTTTGACACAGACCTGGCATTAGAGTAAGATCGAACTTGTATAGACTTTGATAAATAAACTTATCATAGATACCAGGATTGAAATTTTATATTAACGCCAGACGTAGGATTCGTCTACAAAAGACTCATTAGTGACGCTCGAATACAAAAATGTCAAAAAGGCCAAATAAAGAACGAAGTTAATATAGTTTTATCTATTTTCGTGTAACAATTTAAAAACTACTATTTGTACTCGTGCATTTTACTTTGTGTCTGCAAATCTAAATAGTTTGTCTATGTTAATTAACACAAGACTGAAATGCTGACTTTGTTTGTTATGCTCTGTCAACGCTAGATAATTGTCATCTTTTTTTCAAGTCTTTGCGTCCGTCCATCCGGTCTTTTCTTTTTAGGATAAGTTTTTTGGTCATAGTTGTTTATGATGAAGTTGTAGTGCCATCAACTAAAATAAAATTCTGTGTTTTCTCTGAAGATATCATTGTAAAAGTGTAAAGTCAAATCGACTTGAAACTAAGTACACGTACAAAATACTTAAATCAAGATTGATCGCGATCGGTACGTTTGGCAATGAGACAACTACATATCCACTGTAGCCCATACAAAGGAACAACTAACGAAAACAAATTTGACAGATTACTAAAGATGCAAGCATTGAAATACGGAATCCTGTTTTGAAATAAACAAACATAAAATATCATAGTTTAAACATGTTTTTGAACGAGTAATCATCCAAAAATATGTTACAGAGCAGAAACAGCACACACAAAAACTAACTTATAATTAAAGATGAAAATAGATGTATTCCTTAAATGAAAAAAAAAACAATACTAATAATAAAAAAAAGTATCGCTACTCGAGTATAGGAAGCTAGTTTAAATTCATGAAAAATGATCCTTGGTCGGGCGTATGACATTTGCGCCGACTTTGAAAATATTCATTCTTTCATTTGCGCCGATTTCATTTTTTCATTTGCGCCGATTTTATAATTGCTCCTAATTAGATTTACAGGTAAGTTAATACTTGTACATGTACTGTACTATACCATTGGTAAAATCTGGTTATAAATGTTGTTCAGTTATGTTAATTTTGATTCATATTGTTCTGGAACTTCGTTGTAACACGATGGACATATTGCACACTGCAACGGGCCGAGGAGTCAAGTCTTTAATCATCGAGGGCCATACATATCGGAAGGTCAGTGTCATAAAACATAACAACATATCTTACTAATGTACCATAAAATCGTGTAAAGCCTGAGTCACCACGGATTCTATTGTCAAAACGCAGAACGAGCATAACCATGTGGCAGATGTCCCACAGACAGAGGCTAAAGAACTACGGGTACGGTCAAGGAAAAGTCTGGAGATGTATCTTGTAGGCCTTTTTCTACCTCACGGTGGTGAGCAGGGGACATCAGTTATATACATGTTATGATTGATAATTCATTAAATTTGTACAAGTGGCCAACGGAAGAGGTCTATAATGAATGAAAAATAACATGACTTGGATGGAGAGTTCTCTCATTAGCACTCATACCACATCTTCTTATACTGTTCATCTGTAATTTACCTGTAAAAAAAATCGGCGCAAATGGAAATAAAAATCGGCGCAAATGAAAGAAAAAATCGGCGCAAATGAAATGCAGATCGGCGCAAATGCAAAACGCCGCCTTGGTCGAGGATATTCTCGATCAGTACACATTCAATTGATTTGTCAAATATATATATATATATATATATATATATATATTATATATATATATATATATATATATCCGATGGACAAGTTGTCACTACACATAGACAGACATATACGAATACAATTATTAATTTACAGCGAGTGTATGCTTCAAAAAATAGATTAGCATCCTATAATTATACTGAAGAGATGAGTAGATGATCATTTCTATACAATTAAAAGAGTATTTTGTGTATTGTATCAGATATCCTTGTTTCATTTTTACAAGAAGGTAAAACGGAAGCTTATTTTAATAAACTATAGTTAGAGGAGGGGATAGGGTGTCTGAGCAATGCTAAGCAGTGTTGTCGTAGAAGTTAGAAATACAAAAAAGTAGAGGTTCCAGCCCCGCCAAGGGAGGAAGTTACGAATCAGATCTACTCTAACATCGTTTGCTTGATTTTCTAGGCACTTTATATATATATAAGTCTACATAGACATAGTTAAAACACAAGATTGAACACACTGAAACATCTTGCCTCTTCTTGTGTTCATAATTGAATTGATGTTGAAAGAAAAAGAAAAAAAAAGAATTTTATTTCCCTATCATCACATTAAATTAACATTATGTTACATTAAGATTAAATGTTCAATGTACATGATGTCAAATTGAAATTAACCATTTCAGCAATGTAGGCCATGCAATCATTGCGAACAACAAATTAGCCAAAACAAAAGCTAAAAGAATCTCAGAAACAAATAAAAAATTATATAACATACGCGCTGTACAAATATTTTATACATAAAATACAGTTCTACTATTATTATTATCGTATCTGAAAAGCAGACCAAATCCGAAATATTTATCATTGACCAATAAATTATGAAAATTAGGACAAGGTCATATGATACCGACCAGAAAAAATATATATACCTTACAATAAACATCTGGTCCATTGGTCAGAGTTATCTTATTCTGGTTTAGAATCAAATAATATTGACCAATGAACCAGTTGATTACTATGAGAAGTACGCCAAACAAACATTCCATACAACAAATATGTTTAACCAAATGCTTAAAGTATCCGAAAAATGTATCAAAACATATAATAATAACTTTGCCCGACTACTAAACTATAAACATGAGGTCAAGGTCAGATGACACCTGCCAGGTAGACATGCAACCTTAAAATCGTTTCCATCAACTAAAAAATGAAGAACTATTGCATATAATATCTGAGATGTTCAATATATATTAAGTTGTGCGCAAAATATATTTATACTGTGCAAACTACATGTTATTTTTTTTTTGTGCACAATGTATTATGTTGTGTGCACAATATATTATGTTATGTGCACAATGCAATTTCTTTATATTGTGTGCACAATATATTGATTTTATGTGTACACTATTTAAAATGTGCGCATATATCTTATTCTTTGCCCCACACTATATAGTTTTCTCTGCATGTTTCAAGCGGGGCTCCGTATCTTTGTGAAATACATACAACATGTAGCAAAATAGTAATAACTCTTTATATGTTTACATCTGATCTCGTTATATTTATCACATTATAAAATAAAATGATACTCATCTTCAAAAGAATATTTATTACACATACTACACAAACGTTCATTTGTGGCTCTACCAAATATATGCCTGTTTCTATACACAGTGCATGAGCATGTAAATTATTCATATTTCTAAGACTAAACTATTAATCAGTTCAATCTATCCTTTGTGGTAAAAGTGTATCCAGTAAATGCTCTTTGGACAAGGGACTATTATACTAACAATAGTCCCAGTTCGGACGTACGAGATTTACAAGATATAATTTTCTGTCCAAGCAATAAACTAAGCAGACTTTCTAAATAAATAAGGTGGTCTTTGAAATAAGGCGACAGTATTTTGCCGATGTTTTAATCTCGTAAAAAGATAAGTAGAAAAACAATACAAAAAAAACCGAAACTGAGGGAATCACATGAACCACAGAAGAAGCGAAACCTAGTATTTGAACTAACTAAGCGTCTTCGGCTTTTCATGCATGACCTGACACACGAATTCACACTTGAACGGAAATCACAACTGTGTTTCATTATTCATTTTTCTATCTGTTTTGTTGTACTCCTTTCTTCTGCAATAAAGCTAGTTTAGCAATTGTATCTTCGCTTCTTTTATAAATTAGGAATAGTCCTCCATATATCTAGAAATATAGGGATTTAATATAACTTACTTAACAGATTACTGCACAACAAAAAACCTGATGATGAAATACAAATTATAAACCCCTCAAAACATGAGGATTGATTGAATTTATGTTAATCATTGATTTGCATAAGTTCTATTTACCAAACCTTTAAAATTCCCTTTTTTCCAGCGTTGGGATTTACCAAAATGGAGAAGTCATTATTATTCCAAATGAACATGGCAACAAAGCAACGCCTTCTTGCGTTTCGTTTCTACCAAATGGCGAAGTTATTATTGGCGAGGAAGCAATAAAGCAATCCATAAAATATCCAAAGAATACTATTTATAATGTTAAGCGCTTAATTGGGCGGCAGTGGAACGACGCTCTTGTACAGAAAGATATTAAATCGTTCCCCTTTCAAGTATTTGAACGAAAGAAAAAACCGTACATACAAATCACTCAAGACGATCAGTTTGAGGCTCTGTCTCCGGAGGAGATAACAGCGTTAATTTTAGGTAAAATGAAGGAAATAGCAGAAGAATATATTGGTGAAGAGATAACCGATGCTGTAATAACGACTCCAGCTTATTTTAATGAAGATCAACGACAGGCGACCAAAGATGCTGGTGAACTTGCGGGGTTAAAAATAAGACGGATTTTCAGCGAACCGTAAGGACAACATAACCTATCTTTAAACAAAACATCAATTTGAAACATAGACTTACCTATGTTGTCTTTAGTATTTATCAGTGTTTGTTTTGCGGCTTCTGTGTCAATTAAAACCCTTATATGCGTAAACATTGATGTTTGATATAGCACATAAATCCGACTCAAATGGTATATTTTTTATTGTTTCATAAAGATGACATTTAACATTTGCAAGGGAAGATGTATAACAATGCTGTATGTCACGGGCCAAGTAAGGATAACGATTGCATATTGATGTTTGAATTGAATTTGGTCGTTGAGTTGCATTTTTTCACATAAAAAACAACAACAAAGTGACAAAAACACCCTATAATATCTAGAGGCCAACAAAAGTCTTCAACAAAGCAGAGTACTTATCTATATACAATATACCAAGCTCCGACTCGTTATAGCGTCCGTGAAATTTTTCGAATGAATGACTTTCACTTTTTACTGGTATTCCTTGGTTTAATAACTTCCTTGTAAACATCTAGGAAATGTAATCTCTGATATTTCGATTGGGATGTACATACGTCAAATGCAGGTGCGACAGGAATAAGGCTTCATAAAACTGGGAAGTTCACAATTGGGAAGCTGACATCATCTCTTTCGTCGTAAAATTTTAGTCTCGATCGAACCAAATTATATATAAGTATAATCAAATTCAAATAATCAAACTTAAGTAATTATGTTACATTTTTCAGATTATATTATAGCTTATAGTTGGAAATAGTTAGTGAGTGTCTTTTTATGGCACCAGTAGAAGACAATAATAAAAATTGTATAAATAACATATCAACATGTGAAACTCATTGTTCTCTAATTTTTCATTCTGAATTCAAACTCAATATTGATAACATAATGTATATTTTGGTAGGATAGAGGCGCGTTACATTGGATTGTCAATTTCAAATTTTGTCGTGGGTCATCATATTAAATCAAACGCTTCGATAGTTCATTGGATTTCGTAGTCGTTATGACAGTGAATGAGATCTTACTGTTAAATACAATATAACTATTTTGATTTACTTGTTTCTTTCATGTTACTTTAAAAAACGATATTTCAGGACAGCAGCTGCTTTGTCACACGGTTTCTTTGAAATTGATAAGGAGAAAAATATCCTTGTGTATGACCTAGGTGGTGGAACATTTGACGTGTCTGTTGTTAACTGTGACAATGGAGTTCTCCGTGTCCTGGCTACCGTTGGAAATACAGATTTAGGAGGTGAAGATTTCAATATGAATGCGATTAACTTTATTTTGCAAAAGATTCGGGAAAGTATTTCAATAGGAGATTTGCATTTTTCAACATATCCTTATACAATCCAGAAACTAAGAGAAGAAGTCGAATTTGCGAAACGAAAACTCACATATGAACAAACAGTTGAGATTGAAATTGAAAATGTTTACAAAAACCATCATTTTCGAATGACATTTTCTAGAGCTCAGTTTGAAGAAGTTAACAAGGTAAGTTTATACAAAATTTGGTAATACAACACGATAATTGGTTAAAAGCAAACTTTTATATATGAGGTTGACTTCATATTTTATCATGTCAAATGTGCATTAACTCTACGTTTTAAATATTTACATTTAGCGTACTTTGATTTAAATTGTGTTGCCATACTCATGTTAAAACCCTTTCTGTTAAAGTCAAAGCTCATTCGTTCGGCGTTTTCTGTAAACACTTAAAACCCTCTGCTCAAGTTTCAAGAGTTGTTCATAAGAGCATTAATAAAGCTTTTTAAAGACAATAATCTTTTCTAAAATATAAAAAAAAAATGTTAACCTTTTGTGGTCGATGGGTTTTCAGTTATGAAACATAAAACAATTTAATTACATAAGAACCTCATTAGATACCAGCAGATATCATGCTGAGGATTACGTACATTTTTTTTTCATGTTATCTAGCTCTTAAAAACACAAAAGGTGAGCTTCCGAAAAAATATTGATGAACGGGACATATAGATTCCTTAACTATAACAAATGTATTACGATATTTCTCCACTCGAGACAGTTTAATTTTAATGTTTAAAGCGCGAGGCTAGTCGAGCTTTTTAAATAATTAAAATTTAACTGTTGACAGTGGAGAAATATCGTAATACACGACTTACAGTGGTGGAATCTGTTTCTCTTATGATTTTTATCCTTCCTTTCCAAAGATTTGAGGAAAATTGTTTACTTTTGATGTGACGTCATCCGGCATGATCACTTTTTTCATGATGTCACAATACGAAAATTCTGACGAAAACAAGAAAATTTAATGTCACAATTAAATTTCAACCAATCATTTACCGAGAACAGATTTTTCACTAGTGAGGAGAATTATTTTTCTTACACTGGTCAGGAAATGTGAAAAAAGCACAAAAAATAAAGAAATTTCAATTTGAAATACGTAGTCAATGATGGAGCGAAATAATCTTCATAAGTAGAAGGTGTAGTGTTGTCTGATTTCATTTATGCATGTCAGTTACACTATTCATTAATGACAACGGGGGTTTTCGTAAAGTAAATTGGTTAATTCGACACAAAGTACATCAGGTTTGTATTTCAAATGCATGCAGATAAGTTACGTCTCCAATTTAACAGTAAAAGTAGTAAGTTCGAGAGCGATTATATATTAATGAAATTCACCCTATCCCTGAAACATTAATATAGTAGGCTGCACATTCTTGTAAGGCAAGTCCATTAACAAAACACAATGGCAGCTTCCTTCTGCACACAAAGTTGATCAATGAAGTGATTGATTTTATTAATAAATTTTATTTCGAACGTCATTTATCTGTCCTTAATTTCTTGTTTGATTTTGTCAAAGATCAGGATTTGTGTACAAACATGACCACCATTGTTCAAAACGTGGATAAAAAAAAGACTATCATCAAGCTTATAATTAGAAACGTCAGACGCACGTTAAATTCCGTGTTCAATGGCGTGACAAACAAACCAGTTAGAAAGCAAAGTTAAACAAATTAAAGAACATAAAAAAAACCCAGACAACTGTGCAAAGATGTGCAAAATATTGCCAAGCAATTTACGCCTAGGTTATCAAATAATTTTTATTGAGTTATTTCAATTGAATGAAGATTTGTTAAAAATATGCAAACTCTTTACGAAAGACGTCATCTATATGATTACATGTGGTTATACAGGGCTAAAATAGTTATAAAGTACTGAAAATGTATAGAGTTTAGATAGAGTATAAATAAGGTATTAAATTGCTAAGGCGGTGTTGTATGTACCTTCCAAAAAAATAGACACAAATTGAAGTTCAAATAATAACTGACTGTCGATTTTTAACTAAGAAATGTCTATTGGTATCTATTTGTCGTAAATGAAATTCTGTTGCAGAAAACATCTTTTATAAAAATTGAAAGTGTTGAGGTGGGGTTGATCCCGAAATCCCGGGCTTAAATACATGAAATCCCGATGTCCCGAATTTAAAGAAATTTAAATTTAAATTGCTCTTTTTATATTTTATGAGAATTTTTTATGATATATTTAAAGAACTCATCTTATCCAGGGACCTATTCGTTGCTCTTTTCATACCTTATTATCATTTATAAAATCTAGATATATTAAACATTAATATATTTGTGGCTTTGCTTCTATGTTTTAGAACTGCATATGTATACCTTTGTAATTATACCTTTGCAGGCACTTTATGAAACAACATTGAATCTAGTAGAAAAAGTACTGAAATATTCAAAACTAGATAAACTTGATATTGATGATATTTTTCTTGTTGGAGGATCGTCAAAAATGCCCAAGGTTAAAACAATGCTGGCATCATTTTTTAATGGAAAGGTAAGACTTTGAGCATTTAAAATTTACACTTAAGACTCATTTTGTTTTTATTGTATTCATTATAATAAAGGTTTCAACAAGTGTCGCTTAGATAATTGATAAATGCTGTAGAACAGTGTAGATGGAATTCTAGGTGACTGCCATACAAATGAGAGTTTTGACTAGTTATAAAACCAGGTTTAATCCACTATTTTCTACATAAGGAAATAACTGTACCAATTAATGAATATGACAGTTTTTTGCCATTTGATAAAGGACTTTCCGTTATTTCTCCCCGCATTGGCTTTCAAATACTCAGCTTTGAACGTTCCTGGTAAAGGTAATTATATAACGCACATCAAACGCATGAAGGTTAACAAGTGTGGTTATCATGATTTAAATTCTAAATTAAAGTGTTAGAAGACAATATGTACACAGTTTAGAAAAAAAATAAAAATTGATAAACCAAAAACACCGTAGTTGCAGATTAATGTTGACGTAGAGCTGTCTTTTATTTAGGAAATAAAGTATTATTTTGCTAATTTATAATTTTTAAAAGTTGGTGTGTCATGTCTTTTTATTTATATATTATAAATAATTATCATAAGGAGATGACCAGTCTGACCTTTTTTGTGTAATAACGACAAATAAAAAAAGAGGCAATCGTAATTGTTCGACCCCAAGAGGATGCTTTTTATACAACATACTTAACTATATACATATAAAATATTTTACGTCAACAAGAAAATATTTTTAATTAGCGTCAATGTTTTATTTCCGTTAAGTAAATTATGATGATAGTTAATCTGAAGAGACACATATTGGTAAAAACGCAAAAACGACAAAATCAACAAGCAACATAACTCTTCAAGCAACACGAACGCCACTAATGCAACGATGCGATCTCCGGTGTTCCGAAGAGGTAAGCTGATCCTGCTCAACATTTGGCAAATCTCTGGTTCCCTGACATAAAATTAGTCAAATTGCTGCTTACCAAAATATATTCCCGGCGACTGCTTAAAATGTAACAACAACCAGTTTCTCACAAGTGATCCAGGTTGGATTTATTTTTAATTTCATGCCTAAGTTGTTTTTAGACATTCAGTTCATACTACCTACATTCATTATCTTTTCAGTTACCAACTGAAAGTAAAAATCTGAACAATGCTGTTGTGCGAGGAGCCGCGATTGAAGCTGCAATTATTGCACATCAAGAAGGTACAAACAATATTGTTTTAGTTGATGTTTATCCATTTTCCGTTGGATGGGAAAATAGTGAAAAAAATATGGTGACTGTAATTCCACGTAATCATTTTGTTCCTGTACGTAGAACCAAGATTAGCAGCACAGCAGAAGTCGGTCAAACAAACATGGAATTTCGAATATTTCGAGGTGAATATATAAAAACAGAGAAAAACCTTTACCTTGGAAAACTTGTATTGTACAAGATACCATCATTACCCAAAGGAGCACCAATTGTGGAGGTATCTTTTGAGGTAAATGAAAATGGAATTTTGAATGTAACTGCAATGGAATCAACAACTGGAAATTACATAGCCGGTGTATTTAACACCATCTACAATAAACTTTCCGTTGCAGAAACAAAAGATATTAATTTAAGACTCAATATTAGAAAACACAAAATAAAACTGCGAAATGATTATAAGAAAGTAAAAAATAATTTTGAAAATATGATTGTCATGATAAACCATTGCGTTGATCAAGTAGATAAATGGGTCGAAAGAAACCTTAATCATAATCCTGATGATTTCACGGATTCAAAGAGTAAATTGTACGAATGTGTTTGCATAGCTAAATACGGATATTTGGATGAAAGTAACAAAAAAGATTGTACCATGAAATTCTCTCCAAAACTTGAAGTAATGAAGATTAAATATCTCTTGAATTATGCCAATAAAAAAATGATGTACTGGTTAAATATTAATCCAGAACCAAGCTTGGAACTTTTAACTCACTATCAAGCAGAAATGCAAGAATACACGGATGTCGTGTTATTCAGTGAAGTAAATTAAATTAAAATTCATAATGTCCAAGAATGACTCTTTCAAATAAGATAATTACTCTAACTGATAATTGACCTTTCAGACGCTTTTTAGATATTGGTCAGGGGTAAGTTTCGGTTTTATGTAACAAAATCAAGAAAAGTGTTTTTTGTTGGTATTTATATGACAAATGACGTAATTGAAATATAAACAATATGTATTATTTTGCATTCGTGGGATACTCATTTGTCGTGGAGTTCGTGGGTATAGTTGATCCACGAATTTATATGTTCAACGAAGTACTTATCCTCTATAAAACAGCTATGTAGTCTTGGCAAAACCACGAAATCAAGTTTCTACAAAAACACAGTTGATCACCAATCCACACAAATTAGTACCCACGTAAATAAATGAATCAGCACTACTAACTTTGTCGGATAAAATAAAATTAATCTCTCGTATATACTAGAGCAATATTTCAAGAATACACTTTTTGCGTACTCTATACTTATATTGCATATCTGTTCATTTTTATTTCTTTAGTGATATGGTCCATTAATAAAATAAAAGATTATTAACTAAAAATTAATTGTTTTTTGTTTTGTTTTGACGCAATTTAACAAATCTGAACCGTCTCAATTTAAGGGAGAAAAATTCGGAATCCTTGTATTGAAGTTAATTAGCTATCAAATGCATGTTAATTGATATGACCACAATTCTCATATTTGAAACTTGAAAGTATATCCGAATTACACAAAAAACAGAAGAGACATAACACCTGAATGTTATACTGTCCACTTTTCGCAATCACCTAGTGTTCTGTCGATATTTATTGTCCTTATATTGTTCATAATACATTAAAAATCAATTCAATACAATATAATTCTAACATGAGAGGGGGCATCTCAAAGATTTAACCCAAGTGAGATTATTTTTACACCTTCTGCAGGAACGAAAAAATCATTCCCGTCAAAATCCAAAATAGGTTTTATCTTCCTGAAACACATATGCATTTAACTTTTCTAGTACGGATTTTTATGTATTCTGTAACCGTATGACAGTTGTTTTTGTCCTTTTGTTTTGATGTATTAACTCAAACTATGATTTATCTATGTAAATAAACTCATCATATGTTTTGTTAACAGTTAATTTATAATTACGACAATATCAATGATAACTCAAGTCAACACAGAAGTGCTGACTACTGGGCTGGTGATACCCTCGGGGACATTTATCTTCACCAGCAGTGGCATCGCCCAGTGGTTGCAAATAAACTCATCATATATACCAGGATTTAAATTTTATATTTACGCTACAAACCGTTTTCAAAATGAATTTGCATTCAGGCCCGGTTTTGGCTTAAGGAAATAAAATGTTTGAGAACTTACAATATATAACCAATAGAGGCTTTTTCATAACATTTACCAAATAAACAGATTTCGGCATGGTGTGAACTTATTAAATGTAAAAAAAAAGTTACCGTCGTATAGTTAGTTATGACATATTTAAAAAAATATGTATGGTAACTTTTCAATCTGCACTAATATTTGGCCAAATCAGGGCCTGTTGTTGCCATAATTCGTTTGATAATTATGTTTCAAAGTTGTAGTTGAAATTTGGTAAATAGATTTCAAAGTTTATAAACATTATTCAAGTACATTTTTTATATAACAAACAAACTTTCATTTCTGGGGTTAAAGGTTTTTATTAAGTAATATTTTCTAACTACTATGCTCATTCGAAAAACAAAACTTCTCTTTACCTGTTCTTTTAAACCAAATAACAAAACAAAATGAATGGAAGGGGAGGATTAAACAATGTTTTAAAGAATTAATTAATATAACTCAGAAATTATGTTAAGGTAAGGAGGATGAACGTAGATATTTCATAAAATAATTATTAGTATTATATATATATATATCTGTTATAAGTTAATGTGGTACTTTTATCATTTTATCATTTTATCAAAGTAACAAGATTAGCAGGTGCTTTTCAATCCAAATGTTTTATACTGGGACATAGGAAATCATTGATAATATACCACTAACTATTTTAAATTCTAAACGAGAAACAAATGTTCCGCTGCTGGTTGATTTGTATTTCCCGATGGTATCACCAGACCAATAGTCAGCACTTCTGTGTTGACATGAATTAGCATTGATGTGGTTATAACTATAAATTAACTGTTTACAAAACTTGTAAGATTTTTTTCCTCTTTTTTTTACCTCAGGAAGGATTTCCTTAGCTGTATTTGGCAAAATGTTAAGATTTGTTTTGTCCTCATTCCTCTTCAATTTCGTACTATTTTGGGCATTTTTAACTTTTTTTAATTCGAGCGTCACTGATGAGTCTTGTGTAGACGAAACTCGCGTCTGGCGCAATAACAACATTTCATTCCTGGTATCTATGATGAGTTTATTTTCTGCATAGATAAGAATTTCAAAGGACTTTTATCAATTTAATCACATTTTGGGAATGAAAGTATTGTCGATTTAGTATATTCAACATGGAAGAACTGATTAGTTCATAAGATTATGAGTGAACTACCGAAATATTGTCGCTGCATCTCAGGAGATGATAATACTGATCAGTGATTTATATATCACAATATATTTATGTATTTCATTTTGTGTGTTGCACATCCCATTGATAGACTTGGCTATCTTTGTTTTCAGATTTACCCGTAATTCAGGGATATGCAATCTTCAGATGTCTGGTTCTCATGGCTTTATTATGTATGTGTTTAAGAGTAATAAAAAAAGTAACAAATACAAAGATACAAAGATACACAAAAAAAATAATAATAACAAAAAACAACAACAAATAAACAAAAAACGTATAAAAACGATAAACACAAAGTTGCAGATGATACATTAAAAATTAGAAATTGAAAATTTTACTATAAGCCAGTATAAGGTAGTCGAAAGACAGAAACCAAAAGTAAAGGTCTGTTTGTGATTTAAAATCATGGTTCAGAGGAAAAATGTAATTAAGAGTATTTTGGTATTTTGATACTATTGAATTATTTATATCTGGTGGAAAGGCTACGTGAAACGAAGTCGCATTGTAAAGTATAACCATCAAGACAAAGATGATGACAACTACGGTTTGTAGAATAAAGATAAGAAATATAAGCAATTACGGGACAGGAATTTGTTAAAAAATTTCGTCTTTTGTCCCTTTAGCACCTCGTTTGGAGATACGTTTCGATCCAAATCCGACATATTAGGACATGAAAAATACTTATTTTGACCTATAATGGTTTGTCTTTTACAAATTATGACTTGGATGGAGAGATGTCTCATTGGCACTCATACCACCTCTTCTTATATCTAAATAATAGAACACTATGCACCACCAATAATCTTGTTTGAAACATCAGCTCTGTAAATCAACTGTTTGATGCTGATAAGAAAAGAAAGAAGTTCGAAGTGACAAGATGTTAAAAAAATTATGAATCCATAACCATCTGCCTTTTATGGCCGATTCCTAACTTATTTCAGCAGTTTTTGTTGGGTTTTTTGTATCTTTTTGTTGTTTTTTTGTTTTGTTTTTGTTATTTTTGTTGGTTTTTTTTTGGGGGGGGGGGGGTTATAATATTTGCTATCATTTGTTATTTATAAACAAAATTTCTGAACCCATCGCACTTTCTAATGATAAGTTAAGCTAAGAGATGGTAAACCAATTTATACTTTAATGCATCTCGCTGATCTTTGCGAAAAAAAGGCCGAAGCACTTTCCGATGTTCTTCGCCAAGATTTTACATTGCTAAAAGATGTCGCATAGTCTTCAAAGCAATTCATTGTGCTATTGTTAAATAATTTATATGGCCTTATTTTCTAAAAAGAGGGAAAATAGAAGATAAAAACCCCGTTCTATTACTTATATTGTAATCTTGTCTTTAAATGTCATTTTCTTTAACGAAAATTAAGCAACACGATGGGTGCCACATGTGAAGCAGGATCTGCTTACCCTTCCGGAGCACCTCAGATTACCCCTACGTTTTGGTGGGGTTCGTGTTGTTTATTCTTTAGTTTTCTATGTTGTGTCATGTGTACTATTGTTTGTCTGTTTGTCCTTTTCATTTTTAGCCATGGCGTTGTCAGTTTATTTTCGATTTTCGATTTTCGATGAGTTTGACTGTCCCTCTGGTATCTTCCGTCCATCTTTTAAAAGGTTTCAACTTTCTCATGTAGAGGTTGACGAATGTGATTGTTTGTTTAAGGTCCTTTTCAATTGTATATCTTTCAAATATTTAAAAAAAAAAAAACGTTTAGCTTTCCAATTTTCTTAAATGTGTCGTACACGTATTGAACGTATTCCCTTTGGTACCTTCCAGCCAACTTATAGCCTGTTGTTTGGTTTGAAACTGGAATTTGCCTGTAAATTCATTTAAACAATTGTTTTTAAACTTCGGTCGCATTTCTTTCAGGAAGATTTTTGAAGGACAGCCGTTTTTTTGCCTTTTGGTATTAATACCTTTGAACGTTTTAAAGTTTAGGCCTTTCGATTGTTTGGTCTCGAACATATATAAATAAAGGCAACAGCAGTATACCGCTGTTCAAAGGGAATAAATCGGTTAAGAGAAAAACAAATCCGGGCTACCAACGAAAACTGAGGTAAACACAGCAAACAGCAATTGTAAGAGGAAACAACAAGTACACGGAACTGCAACAAAATAAGCACCTCTAACATACACTTAAACGGACTATTTGATACAAACTGTTATCGTTCTGACTTTGTACAGGACATTCTTAACATAAAAAATGTGTTGAACCTGGTTTTATGGCTAGCCAAACCTCCCGCTTATATGGCAGTGTTGAAAAATATTGCCAAATTGACAATACTACGTGACAGGAATACAGAACAATCAAACACAAGAACACTCAGCACGGAGAAAAGCATCAATAAATAAAACAATAGTACATTTGAATAAGTAAACCGCAGAATAACAACGGACATCTCCCAATAACGACACCAAAAGGACACAACAAACTGCGCGTTACAAGAATGGTTCAGCGTCACAAAAAGAGGCGTATTTTTGTGATTTATATATAATCGTGATATTCATACAATTTTATGGAACGAGATTCAAAACTTCACTATCATTTTTACAACACTAGTCAAAATAATTATGATCATGATTATGACGGTCCTAAAAGGTTATTTTGAATTAATGCTAAGACTACGTCATAATTATTTGGACTAACACAATACTTTATTCATGGAAAATGGAAATTAATTTAACTAATTTGACCGTGAAATATAACATATATGAAATGTACCGAACATACAGAATTCAAACCACCAACGATCATACATAACATTAAATCCTATCGCACTTACAAAAGAAAAATCATGATAACTTACTTTAAGAATGTTGGAAATATAAATACCGATACAAGTCGTATAGCAATGCGAGTTCACACTCGCCAAAACAGTCTTATTCAGGAAAAGGTCAAGTTCGATACTTTGCAGGGATGACGTAGACGGTAAACCATAAACTAAGACGTAGTAAAAATGTCGTTAGGTAGTTTAAATACAGACACATAGTAAAGATCAACTAATTTGTGATTTTCCTTAACATTTAAGGAGTATCATCTTTAATCTTTTCTCCTCTTCTTGAGCCATTTCTGCGTAAGGAACCCACTCCTATATAAGTCCATAAAGTGTGAACATGCACGAGCATTATGTATCAATGAGATATGTAAATATCACACGACGGGGGAATGAGTATGTTGCTTCTGTGAAATAGGAAATTGTTAATTGGGCAGTTGAAATCATTCCGTTTGTCATAGATTTGGGTGTGAAGTCGTCCATCTGTGTCAATATGGAAGAGAAAATCAGGTATGGAGCAGTCCTTCTAGTATCAGTAGTATCCTTAATTTCAAGTTCACTGGGATATATGAGATGCAAGTATTGGCTGAAATATGGGTTATTCAGTGATAGGACATCATCAATATATCGGGAAGTGAAATTAAAGAATTTCGCAAGGTGCTTTTTCTGTTTGTCTTTTAGAAGGGTTTGAATGATTTCTGCTTCATACGAGTATAAAAATAAATCGGCTAGTATGTGTGCACAATTAGTACGCATTTGAATACCGATTGTCTGTTGAAATATGAATCCTCCAAACACAACAAATATATTGTCAATCAAAAAGTCCAGCATTTTGATAATATCATCTTCAGTATATTTTCTGGTAGATTCAGTATGGTTCTTCACAAAATATGAATTATTGTAACCCAAAACAAGAAATTTGTATCTACGATTCCCATTTTTATAGAAATAGCTCTGTTTAACGAGATGGTGGAGTCGATCTTTCAACTGAGCATGGGGAATAGTAGTGTAAAGGGTCGAAAAATCAAAAGTCTTTATGTTGCTGCAAAATTGCAAAGATTGTGATCGAAGATTAAGCAGTAGATCTTTCGAATTTTTGAGAATCCACATCTGGTTAACACCCCTCTTCGCTACTGTACTGTTTATTTTATTTTATTTCATATTTTCATCTCATCTTGTCATGTGTGTTTGTGTTATGTTATATAACTTTTGATGAACTTCTTTGTACCATTGTAACTTTATGGTGTTTGAGAAATAAAGAATCTTGAATCTTGGTTAACACCACCGGTGGAATATATCTCATCACAATATTTTGAAGCCCATTTTTAACTGTAGAAAGAAAAGTGGTCAGTATTTTAGAAAGATGTTTAGTCGAACATTTTGACGATCCAGCTATGTATCGTTCTTTATATGGAGTTTTGTGTAGTTTTGGTATCCAGTATAATGATGGTCAATTTTCTTCGTTTTCTTTAATATTGATACCAAAAGAAAGAAGGACAGATTTGTGATTTTGTAAAATCTCGTCCTTGGTAAGTGATATTAAGGAATATGTAGGATTATCAGTTGTTCTATTTATTCCAAGCTCTGTTGTGAAACATTGCAAATAATGGTTTATACATATGAAGACAATATTATTAGAGGTTTTATCTGCTAGAACAACGACATATTTGTCATGCAAAGAGGATAAAGCATCCATAACCTCCGGATTTTTGAAAGGGTTAGTAACTTTTGTGCTCATAGTTCATCGTAGCTTTTGAATGCGCTTCTGAATGCACGATCGAATAGCTCTGATCCATTCAGACAAAGTGTTCAGTTCTGGTTCGTCTGGTTCGCGCTTTACCCATTTTCTTGTATAGTCCTCAACTGCATCCATCAGTAACTTGAAGTTCTTTTTCCAGTTAATGGGCTGGGGAATTTTATATTTTGTTACCTTTGGTAACAACTCTCTTAGTTAGGTCACCAGTAATAACATGACCAGCTGGACTATAGGTGTACAATTTCAATATACGTGAAAGATTTCTATAAAATGAGTAAACTACGCAAAACAGGTATGGTCTTTTGAAAAGTTTCCTCAGCTCGAACTCTATAAATATTATACGAAAAAAATCCTCAGACAATTTTATATATAAAAAGGTTCACAATTCCAATATGTGTGCAGTCTGTCTGTGGAGTTTCATAGATTTTGGTTGAAATTTAAGGAGAAGTTAATAACTATAATTATTCCATATTGTTAAAACTTTAATAGGGTAGCGTATTCACCTGCTGAAAAAAGTATATTCACTGCGCAAATCGTCGTTTGCTTTTACGTGATAAATAATAACAGTAAAATGTTTAACGTACAATTTGCTTTGGCAAATATCTGTTATTGAATACATATTTTTCTCTCTGCGAACATGGAACAAAACAATTATTGTCTTTTGTTTCGGTTAAAAGTAGTTTCATTGACTATTGGCCTTTTTCAAAAGTCAATAAAACCACATATTTACCTCATCAAAGACAGTAATAGGTGCACTGAAAAGAACTGAATATAATACAAGATTGGTTGACTGAGAGGGATGTACGAATGATGTATTGATTTCAAAGGTGAATGAAATATAAATCTATATTAATTTAAAAAAACTCAAAAGGTCATTTTCAGTGGTACGCGACACATCATCTTGAATGCCAAACATCAAAAGAACTAAGTTTATATCAGAGCATGAAAATGTAAGTTACGAACAAAAAAATGTGTTCCAAAAACAAAAGGCTAAGTGAGGGTTGTAAATATCTTCGACACAACTTCTTAGGGTAATACATCATTATACCAACCAATTATCATATTAATGTTAGAAGACGGGGAAAAGGAAAGAAGAGGATGTCTCCCTTCATCGAAAGCGACTTTTCCTGATTTCGAAGTTTATCAAGTCTTGTTGTCATTCCCTTATCTTTTTAGCTTCTCTGCATTACATATTTGTTTTTAATGGCATACGATACAGGGGAGGTAGTGACTTTGCTAACTTAAATTGTTATTTTCGCGACGTCAAACTATGACTTATCGGGAAAAGATTCAGTTTTCGACTGATTTTTATCATTCAAACTTATCTAACTTGAAAACCAATTCATGGATCCCTCTTTTTTTTAAAGGCCATTTGGTTTGATTACGCGAGAAGATTATGTGCGCCAATTTTCATGAAAACGTAAATAGTGGATTTTATTTAAATTTGATAAATAAACAGCAAAAAATGAAGTTTTTTTTCTAAATTCATGAACATTTGATAAATATAAGTTATTTCTGAATTTAAAATGTATAAATGTATTATAGTCAAATGCCGTTATAGTATAGAGCATTTTCTTCATGATATATCTCTACCCTTAATGATATGGTTATTGTTATCATAAGGCAGCTGAGGCGTTCCATAGATATGCGAGTATTTTTTATATTAGTTGGAAATTTTACAACAGGCTACCTATGAACTCCTCAGAGAGTTGTTCCGATATTTGTTACGCACAAAATGGAATGTTATCTGATGTAGCGCCTACAATTCTTCAGCATCATACTGCATCTCCTTATTTGTTGTAAACATAATTGACATTGAAAGTAATGATCAATCTTCACTATTCATTTCTACACATCTTATCAGATGAACTTCTGTTAGCGGTTTTAGCCCTATATGACGATTACGAATATTTTTAGAGGTTGTATTTTTGTTTGTTTTTTTTTTGTTACGACTATCTTCTTTTGGAGTACGATGATCTTCCTTAAATTTTCAATGGCTATTATTTCGGTAACAAGGTCACATATGATATTAAGAAAACACACATACAACTACAGAGGCGGATTTAGGGGGGCAGGGGGCCCGCCCCCCCCCCTTTTGAGAAAAAAATGTGGTTGCTTATATAGGGAATTATTGAAGCGTGACGAGGTCGGGCCCCTCTTAGGCAGTCAGTGGGCCCCCACTTATGAAAATTTCTGGATCCGCCACTGCAACAATAACGTATATATCATTCTAGCTGCTGAGTAATTCTTCAAAACAACGCATGTACACTGAGATATTACAAAAAATTGCGATTTACCTGTTATGGGCTCCGCCATCACTGAGGTAAATGTGATCTCCGTAACTGCAGTTACGTATATCAAAAGATGGTGGACGATGTTTCTGGTCATTTTTGTTTGTCAATTTTGTAATAATAATGTATTATTCTTCGGTATTTCGTGTCTTTTTTAACGTATTACTAAATTAGAAACTGAAATACTACGTGTTTTTTTTCATAATTCAACCGCTAAATGGAGAAAACAGCCATCTAAAATATCGCGATGATATGGGTAACTGAAGTAAATAAATTGTCAAGGATATATTGATATCCGTAACTGATTTTATTTCTAAACAATTCAATCATGTCTGAAATGAATAAATGTCTCCGGTCATTAAAAAAGTGAAATAAATATGAATCGAAATTGTTCTTCGAAGTCTTAAAATTATTATGTGAAAATATTGATCAGGCTACCAATGCTGTTTTTCTATATACTGTAAACCAACTTATTTTCGCGAGCGATTTATTTTCGCGACTTTCGCGAGTAGAAAAAAAACGCGAATTTAAATCGTCGCGAATATGTAAAACTTCAATTATTCCTTATTAAACTTCATCAAGTAAATCAGAAAATCGCGAAATTAAATACCCGCGAAGTGATCTAGAAAGGGTAAAACGCGAAATAAAGTATCCGCGAAAATAAGTTGGTTTACAGTAGTCAGCAGTATAGATAGCGAGGTAGAGGACGTAGATTTGGTAGTTAATTACAGATGACATATATAAGTCAAATTGAGAACGGACAGTTCTTTAGCAAATTAAATAAAATCTCAATAACAACACAGCAAACAAATTAATAACAACTGTCATATTCTTGATTTGGTACAAGCATTACTTCGTACTTTATTTGGCTTTTCAAACATTTTTTTATTCGAGCGTCACTGATGATGGGTCTTTTGTGGACGAAACGCGCGTCTGGCGTAAATATATATTTTTTTATCCTGGTATCTATGATGAGTTTATTTCCTATGTAGAATATGGTAGGTTAAACCTGGTTGTATAGCTAGCTAACCCTCTCACTTGTATGAGTCACATAGAATTCCATTATATTAACAATATCAAAAATTGGGGTATCACAGTCATAATTATTTTAAATCTTACTCACTATAAATCATCTATTTCAACAGAGAAACACAAAATGGCATATACACACTTAAAGATAAAGTTCATAAGCAAAATTCGAAGGCAAGAGTACTAAATGACCATATCACCGTAACACAATGGCGGTATGTAAGAATACTTTTTCACCCAAACAGTAACATGGTGTACAAACGCTACATTTGTTTCTAACTTCAACCTGATTAAACGATGTATTTGTTTCTACGTTTGTAAAAAAATCTGTTTACCAACACCAAGAGTGCATTTCTTTCTAACCAGAATTTTGTAAACGTTGTGTGGCGTTTTGTTGTTGTTTTCTAAAAGTAGAATCAAATACATCGTTTAATCAGTGTTTACTGACCCTGCTTAAACTTTCAATAATGCATGCACATGTTGCTGGTAAACAGACTTTTTACAAACGTAGAAACAACTACATCGTTTAATCAGGGTGAAGTTAGAAACAAAGTAGCGTTTGTTCTAAGAAATTTAACGATGAACGACAAACTATAAGAAGACGCATATTTAGCGAGTGCATAGTTTGACAAAGTTTATGTAAATTTTGCAAACGTATGTAAGAAACAAATGATCAAAACATGTGCGCGCTTAGCCGTTTGCATCGTTGGTGTTAGAAAGAAATGCACCCTAAGTCACCATTCGACCGTCAACAACGAACAGGCCCCAAATCGTACAGTTTGCTATAATTGACCCAGACACAAAAAATGTGAAGAAAAAAAAAATTAAACTAAAAAAAATAACTGCCTGATTTACAATAATTTATGTCCAAAAGAACCAACGAAAAACAAATGTGATACACAACAAACGACAATCACTAAATTACAGCTCCTGCCATGGAATGTGCCTACATACAGAATGTTCAAGTGTAAAACAGTTAAAATGCATGCGCTCATTCATATCATAACCTGGGACTAACATGTTACATAACAATACAAAAAAACAAGCTGTAATCAAAGTACTAAAGTACTGAACATCGCATGACCGCAAGTTCTTGTGGATAGTCACAAGCACTAGTCTCAGAAAATAAAATCACGTCTTTATACCTGTACAGAGATATATATTTTTTGGGGGGACAAGTTCGTGCGTGATGAATAAATGACAGTAAATTCAACCTCACCGTAATAACTATTATATTGTAGTGATACAGATGCATGAGTATACTCTGGTTTGTTGTTATATATTATATAACCAATTTTATTTGCTAATTAAGAAGCGGAATAAAATAATTTAAGACAGCAGGGAAGATTAACTTTGTAGTTTTATAGCTTTAACTGATAAAAAGAATGAGAACTTTATATTGTAAATTTTACGATGTCTCTGAAGTGACCAGTGGGTCAGATTTGTATAACATTGCTATTTGATTAATTG
Source organism: Mytilus edulis (assembly GCA_019925275.1). NCBI lineage: Eukaryota > Metazoa > Mollusca > Bivalvia > Mytilida > Mytilidae > Mytilus > Mytilus edulis. The sequence continues at coordinate 62,917,313 of CM034351.1, read as the reverse complement.
TCTAAATTGTATAACACTTTTTCACGTGTAGAAAACCATGTGAGTGGATTCCTTACTTCTTATTGGTCAATGATCTTGCGGGGTCAATACAAGTTTACGTGCCATGTGTGCACTTCCTTTTATCATTAACTTTCGTCTTGATAACTTGTGATTCTAAAACATTGCGTGAAATTTAAATCAATATTGTGTATAATTTGAACTTATCTGTGTAAAATTCAAATTTTTCTGGAAGTTCCAGCCTGGATTGATTTGTTTCAGCAATTTGAGATAAAGGCGAACCATCTTTTTGTGTATTTATAATTTGAGTTGTTAAATTAAATTAACTTCACTTTTTGCTACATTATTGACAAACGTGCAGTTCTTTTTGGCCATTCTTTCATTCGTCGGTTAAATGATTTTGTTTTATGCAATAAACAAAATGGCTGGTCAAATTTGTCTCTGTATGAAAGAGATATTTTAGTAAACTTATTTGGTTTTGGTGGCGGCACTGTACGTCAAGGTCCAAAATGTATGTTTCAACCATGCTTATTAAAAGTTGTAGCTGATGATAAACCCGATGTTGTATTTTTGCAAGTTGGGGGTAATGATATTAAGCATGATAGTGTTGACCCAAAGCTATTAGCTCGAGATATAACTTCATTTGCAGAGTTCATCATTGATGGTTATGATGTAAAACATGTTATTGTCGGTCAACTTTTTCACCGTTTTAATGCGAATCGGCCATATAATTACAACGAAATTGTTAATGAAGTAAATACACATGTAAAATTGATCATAAAGAATATAGACAAATTGTCGTTTTGGCATCATAGAGGCATGCGGTCTGATTCTGAATCACTGATAGCAAATGACGGTGTGCATTTAAATAAAAAGGCACTTTAAAGTTTGCAAATAGTATCAGATCCGCCTTAGGCATCTGTATGAGACGTGGTTTATTTTAATTTATTTTTCAAACCTAATTTCCTTGCTTACTTGGGTAAGGTTACCGTTTTTTAATTGGTGCAGAGGTAGTGGTTGCTTGTACTTATGACCTCTGTGTATTTGTTTTTGCAAATAAACCAATTTTCCTTACTAGCTTGGTGTAAGGTGGATGATATTTTAACTGGTGCGGAGGGCGTGGTTGCTTGTACCTATGCCCTCTGTGTATTTGCTTCGTCAAATATGTGTTAATGTAGTGCTTTTTTGATTTTCTATGCTTCGTCATGAAACTCATGCTACTTCAGTTATTATTGTCACGGTGATATTGGTTTGGAACATAATAATTTTTGCATTGTAACCTGTATCATAGGTTATAATTGCCATGTATTATATTTTATACATGTAGGTTTTTGTTTAGATATTTGATGATATTTAATTCATGTTGTCAATTTATTATGTTTGCTAATACGTTGATATATGTAGTTTTGGGTTGCACTGGAATTTAAATCTAGATTTCAATTTTCATACCATTATTAATGCCTTATTAAAACCAATTTAAAATTTATTTTTTTGGATACATTCAGCGGTTTGTAACAATTTCTTTTTCTTTTTCTTTTCTCTAGTACTTAATTATGCCTAGAGCAAAACAACCAAAGAGGAGAGCAGCTTCGGTTAATTCCTCCAGTTCGGTAATTGTGCCAGATCCAGTAGTTATACCTGCGAAGAGAAAACGGACACAAAAAAAGGTCACCAACAGCATTAAATATAACAGAAAGTAACATTTCCGTTGAAGATTCAGGACAATCTTCCACAAGTCCTCCTGAAAAAATGCCTACGGCAGACGAAATTACTTTGGCTTTACTTAACCGTATGCGGTCAAATGAACCAACATCTCAACATCAGCCGTCACTAGCTGAGTTAGTTAATCTACCAGTACAGCAAACTCAAGCAAGTACCTCTACAATGAGAAACCCAAGCTTAGTTATTCCACCAATGCCTTGTTCTTCATCAACCGTAATGAACACTGTTGTACACCCAGTTAACACCAGCTTGCTTCAAGACAACACTTCGATGGCTGTACCATTGAACTATAATTTAGACTCACAGAGGGAAGGTACTACTCCTATAACATTTAGCTCTGTAAATTTAATCAAGAACGCATTGCCTTTAGCATATCATGTAAATGAAAAAATGAGAAATATTATTTTCAATAATGAATATGTAGATTTTGCTGCCTTACTGCCACAAACTCAATCCACTGAAGTAAATACACATGTAAAATTGATCATAAAGAATATAGACAAATTGTCGTTTTGGCATCATAGAGGCATGCGGTCTGATTCTGAATCACTGATAGCAAATGACGGTGTGCATTTAAATAAAAAAGTCACTTTAAAGTTTGCAAATAGTATCAGATCCGCCTTAGGCATCTGTATGAGACGTGGTTTAATTTAATTTATGCATATGGTACTTATTACTTTGTATTTACGGTATGAAAATTGTTTTTTTTATTAAAAATGTCGCAACCAAAAACTTATTTTATTTCATTTATTGATTATCTTTTTCTAATATTTTATTTTTCAAACCTAATTTCCTTGCTTACTTGGGTAAGGTTACCGTTTTTTAATTGGTGCAGAGGTAGTGGTTGCTTGTACTTATGACCTCTGTGTATTTGTTTTTGCAAATAAACCAATTTTCCTTACTAGCTTGGTGTAAGGTGGATGATATTTTAACTGGTGCGGAGGGCGTGGTTGCTTGTACTTATGCCCTCTGTGTATTTGCTTCGTCAAATATGTGTTAATGTAGTGCTTTTTTGATTTTCTATGCTTCGTCATGAAACTCATGCTACTTCAGTTATTATTGTCACGGTGATATTGGTTTGGAACATAATAATTTTTGCATTGTAACCTGTATCATAGGTTATAATTGCCATGTATTATATTTTATACATGTAGGTTTTTGTTTAGATATTTGATGATATTTAATTCATGTTGTCAATTTATTATGTTTGCTAATACGTTGATACATGTAGTTTTGGGTTGCACTGGAATTTAAATCTAGATTTCAATTTTCATACCATTATTAATGCCTTATTAAAACCAATTTAAAATTTATTTTTTTGGATACATTCAGCGGTTTGTAACAATTTCTTTTTCTTTTTCTTTTCTCTAGTACTTAATTATGCCTAGAGCAAAACAACCAAAGAGGAGAGCAGCTTCGGTTAATTCCTCCAGTTCGGTAATTGTGCCAGATCCAGTAGTTATACCTGCGAAGAGAAAACGGACACAAAAAAAGGTCACCAACAGCATTAAATATAACAGAAAGTAACATTTCCGTTGAAGATTCAGGACAATCTTCCACAAGTCCTCCTGAAAAAAATGCCTACGGCAGACGAAATTACTTTGGCTTTACTTAACCGTATGCGGTCAAATGAACCAACATCTCAACATCAGCCGTCACTAGCTGAGTTAGTTAATCTACCAGTACAGCAAACTCAAGCAAGTACCTCTACAATGAGAAACCCAAGCTTAGTTATTCCACCAATGCCTTGTTCTTCATCAACCGTAATGAACACTGTTGTACACCCAGTTAACACCAGCTTGCTTCAAGACAACACTTCGATGGCTGTACCATTGAACTATAATTTAGACTCACAGAGGGAAGGTACTTACTCCTATAACATTTAGCTCTGTAAATTTAATCAAGAACGCATTGCCTTTAGCATATCATGTAAATGAAAAAATGAGAAATATTATTTTCAATAATGAATATGTAGATTTTGCTGCCTTACTGCCACAAACTCAATCCACTGAAGTAAATACACATGTAAAATTGATCATAAAGAATATAGACAAATTGTCGTTTTGGCATCATAGAGGCATGCGGTCTGATTCTGAATCACTGATAGCAAATGACGGTGTGCATTTAAATAAAAAAGTCACTTTAAAGTTTGCAAATAGTATCAGATCCGCCTTAGGCATCTGTATGAGACGTGGTTTAATTTAATTTATGCATATGGTACTTATTACTTTGTATTTACGGTATGAAAATTGGTTTTTTTTTATTAAAAATGTCGCAACCAAAAACTTATTTTATTTCATTTATTGATTATCTTTTTCTAATATTTTATTTTTCAAACCTAATTTCCTTGCTTACTTGGGTAAGGTTACCGTTTTTTTAATTGGTGCAGAGGTAGTGGTTGCTTGTACTTATGACCTCTGTGTATTTGTTTTTGCAAATAAACCAATTTTCCTTACTAGCTTGGTGTAAGGTGGATGATATTTTAACTGGTGCGGAGGGCGTGGTTGCTTGTACTTATGCCCTCTGTGTATTTGCTTCGTCAAATATGTGTTAATGTAGTGCTTTTTTGATTTTCTATGCTTCGTCATGAAACTCATGCTACTTCAGTTATTATTGTCACGGTGATATTGGTTTGGAACATAATAATTTTTGCATTGTAACCTGTATCATAGGTTTATAATTGCCATGTATTATATTTTATACATGTAGGTTTTTTTTTAGATATTTGATGATATTTAATTCATGTTGTCAATTTATAATGTTTGCTAATACGTTGATACATGTAGTTTTGGGTTGCACTGGAATTTAAATCTAGATTTCAATTTTCATACCATTATTAATGCCTTATTAAAACCAATTTAAAATTTATTTTTTTGGATACATTCAGCGGTTTGTAACAATTTCTTTTTCTTTTTCTTTTCTCTAGTACTTGATTATGCCTAGAGCAAAACAACCAAAGAGGAGAGCAGCTTCGGTTAATTCCTCCAGTTCGGTAATTGTGCCAGATCCAGTAGTTATACCTGCGAAGAGAAAACGGACACAAAAAAAAGGTCACCAACAGCATTAAATATAACAGAAAGTAACATTTCCGTTGAAGATTCAGGACAATCTTCCACAAGTCCTCCTGAAAAAATGCCTACGGCAGACGAAATTGTTTGGCTTTACTTAACCGTATGCGGTCAAATGAACCAACATCTCAACATCAGCCGTCACTAGCTGAGTTAGTTAATCTACCAGTACAGCAAACTCAAGCAAGTACCTCTACAATGAGAAACCCAAGCTTAGTTATTCCACCAATGCCTTGTTCTTCATCAACCGTAATGAACACTGTTGTACACCCAGTTAACACCAGCTTGCTTCAAGACAACACTTCGATGGCTGTACCATTGAACTATAATTTAGACTCACAGAGGGAAGGTATTACTCCTATAAATTTAGCTCTGTAAATTTAATCAAGAACGCATTGCCTTTAGCATATCATGTAAATGAAAAATGAGAAATATTATTTTCAATAATGAATATGTAGATTTTGCTGCCTTTCTGCCACAAACTCAATCCACTGAAGTAAATACACATGTAAAATTGATCATAAAGAATATAGACAAATTGTCGTTTTGGCATCATAGAGGCATGCGGTCTGATTCTGAATCACTGATAGCAAATGACGGTGTGCATTTAAATAAAAAGGCACTTTAAAGTTTGCAAATAGTATCAGATCCACCTAGGCATCTGTATGAGACGTGGTTTAATTTAATTTATGCATATGTTACTTATTACTCTGTATTTACGGTATGAAAATTGTTTTTTTTTTATTAAAATTGTCGCAACCAAAAACTTATTTTATTTCATTTATTGATTATCTTTTTCTAATATTTTATTTTTCAAACCTAATTTCCTTGCTTACTTGGGTAAGGTTACCGTTTTTTAATTGGTGCAGAGGTAGTGGTTGCTATGACCTCTGTGTATTTGTTTTTGCAAATAAACCAATTTTCCTTACTAGCTTGGTGTAAGGTGGATGATATTTTAACTGGTGCGGAGGGCGTGGTTGCTTGTACTTATGCCCTCTGTGTATTTGCTTCGTCAAATATGTGTTAATGTAGTGCTTTTTTTATTTTCTATGCTTCGTCATGAAACTCATGCTACTTCAGTTATTATTGTCACGGTGATATTGGTTTGGAAATAATAGTTTTTGCATCGTAACCTGTATCATAGGTTATAATTGCATGTATTATATTTTATACATGTAGGTTTTTTTTAGATATTTGATGATATTTAATTCATGTTGTCAATTTATTATGTTTGCTAATACGTTGATACATGTAGTTTTGGGTTGCACTGGAATTTAAATCTAGATTTCAATTTTCATACCATTATTAATGCTTATTAAAACCAATTTAAAATTTATTTTTTTGGATACATTCAGCGGTTTGTAACAATTTCTTTTTCTTTTTCTTTTCTCTAGTACTTAATTATGCCTAGAGCAAAACAATCAAAGAGGAGAGCAGCTTCGGTTAATTCCTCCAGTTCGGTAATTGTGCCATATCAGTAGTTATACCTGCGAAGATAAAACGAACACAAAAAAAAGGTCACCAACAGCATTAAATATAAACAGAAAGTAACATTTCCGTTGAAGATTCAGGACAATCTTCCACAAGTCTCCTGAAAAAAATGCCTACGGCAGACGAAATTGCTTTGGCTTTTACTTAACGTATGCGGTCAAATGAACCAACATCTCAACATCAGCCGTCACTAGCTGAGTTAGTTAATCTACCAGTACAGCAAACTCAAGCAGTACCTCTACAATGAGAAACCCAAGCTTAGTTATTCCACCAATGCCTTGTTCTTCATCAACCGTAATGAACACTGTTGTACACCCAGTTAACACCAGCTTGCTTCAAGACAACACTTCGATGGCTGTACCATTGATAACTATAATTTAGACTCACAGAGGGAAGGTATTACTCCTATAACATTTAGCTCTGTAAATTTAATCAAGAACGCATTGCCTTTAGCATATCATGTAAATGAAAAATGAGAAATATTATTTTCAATAATGAATATGTAGATTTTGCTGCCTTACTGCCACAAATCAATTCCACTGAAGTAAATTTACACATGTAAAATTGATCATAAAGATATAGACAAATTGTCGTTTTGGCATCATAGAGGCATTGCGGTTGATTCTGAATCACTGATAGCAAATGACGGTGTGCATTTAAATAAAAAAAGGCACTTTAAAGTTTGCAAATAGTATCAGATCCGCCTTAGGCATCTGTATGAGACGTGGTTTATTTTAATTTATGCATATGTTACTTATTACTTTGTATTTACGGTATGAAAATTGTTTTTTTTTATTAAAAATGTCGCAACCAAAAACTTATTTTATTTCATTTATTGATTATCTTTTTCTAATATTTTATTTTTCAAACCTAATTTCCTTGCTTACTTGGGTAAGGTTACCGTTTTTTAATTGGTGCAGAGGTAGTGGTTGCTTGTACTTATGACCTCTGTGTATTTGTTTTTGCAAATAAACCAATTTTCCTTACTAGCTTGGTGTAAGGTGGATGATATTTTAACTGGTGCGGAGGGCATGGTTGCTTGTACTTATGCCCTCTGTGTATTTGCTTCGTCAAATATGTGTTAATGTAGTGCTTTTTTGATTTTCTATGCTTCGTCATGAAACTCATGCTACTTCAGTTATTATTGTCACGGTGATATTGGTTTGGAACATAATAATTTTTGCATTGTAACCTGTATCATAGGTTATAATTGCCATGTATTATATTTTATACATGTAGGTTTTTTTTTTAGATATTTGATGATATTTAATTCATGTTGTCAATTTATTATGTTTGCTAATACGTTGATACATGTAGTTTTGGGTTGCACTGGAATTTAAATCTAGATTTCAATTTTCATACCATTATTAATGCCTTATTAAAACCAATTTAAAATTTATTTTTTTGGATACATTCAGCGGTTTGTAACAATTTCTTTTTCTTTTCTCTAGTACTTAATTGTGCCTAGAGCAAAACAACCAAAGAGGAGAGCAGCTTCGGTTAATTCCTCTAGTTCGGTAATTGTGCCAGATCCAGTAGTTATACCTGCGAAGAGAAAACGGACACAAAAAAAGGTCACCAACAGCATTAAATATAACAGAAAGTAACATTTCCGTTGAAGATTCAGGACAATCTTCCATAAGTCCTCCTGAAAAATGCCTACGGCAGACGAAATTGCTTTGGCTTTACTTAACCGTATGCGGTCAAATGAACCAACATCTCAACATCAGCCGTCACTAGCTGAGTTAGTTAATCTACCAGTACAGCAAACTCAAGCAAGTACCTCTACAATGAGAAACCCAAGCTTAGTTATTCCACCAATGACTTGTTCTTCATCAACCGTAATGAACACTGTTGTACACCCAGTTAATACCAGCTTGCTTCAAGACAACACTTCGATGGCTGTACCATTGAACTATAATTTAGACTCACAGAGGGAAGGTACTACTCCTATAACATTTAGCTCTGTAAATTTAATCAAGAACGCATTGCCTTTAGCATATCATGTAAATGAAAAAATGAGAAATATTATTTTCAATAATGAATATGTAGATTTTGCTGCCTTACTGCCACAAACTCAATCCACTGAAGAAATTAATGTAATTGCCACTGGTGTCAAACCTTCCAACTCCAGTTAAACTGGTTATGCTTAGTAAATACTTAGAGCTTTATAATCCGGAACTAAGAGAATTTTTGATTAATGGATTTACAAAGGGCTTTAAGTTAGGTGCTAATGGTGAAAACATTTCATTTCTGACTTGTAAAAATCATCAAAGTGCGCTGGATAAACCTGACATTGTGACGGAAAAAATAGAAAAGGAAATTAAGAAAGGGCGGTATAGAGGTCCTTTTAATTCGCCCCCCTTTCCTAATTTTATTTGTTCCCCATTGGGTCTTGTACCGAAAAAAGAAGCAGGTCAATACCGTGTTATACATGATTTGTCATTTCCTAAAGGAAATTCTGTCAATTCGTCAATCCCTGCTGAATATACTTCGGTATCTTATGAAAATATTGAAAATGTCATTCATTTAGTTCAAACTCAAGGTCATAAAGCCCTGATGGCACGTAAGACGTTGAAAATGCATTTCGTTTATTGCCCATAAATCCAGAAGATTACAATTCTTTAGGCTTTACATGGAATGGTAAATTCTATTATGATACTTGTCTCCCCATGGGCCTTTCTTCATCGTGTCAGCTATTTGACAAATTTTCAACTGCCCTTCATTGGATATTAACCAGTTCATTCGGTATTTCTAACGTTTCCCATCTAGATGATTTTGTCTTTGTTGGTAAAGCAAGTAGTAAAGCTTGTGACTATGCACTGCATTCCTTTTTGAAGTTATGTAAAACGATTGGAGTGCCAATCAAACATGAAAAAACCCGGTTTTAACCATTTATGGCATCGAAATTGATTATAATGAAATGATAGTCAGGTTGCCTTCTGATAAAATCGAGAAAATATATGATATGCTAGTTTCCGTCAAACGACGGCGAAGTGTGACTCTAAGAGATTTGCAATCTTTAATTGGCTTATTAAATTTTGCATGCAGTGTTATCATACCGGGTCGAGATTTTTTGCGAAGATTAATAAGTCTCACTTTAGGTCACACTAATCCTCAATTCCGTATCACCTTAAATGCAGAAGCAAGAGCGGATCTGAGGGCTTGGTTCGAGTTTATAGAACATTGTAATGGGAAATTATGCTTTCTATTCGACAACTGGGTGTCCTCTGATACTTTAAGACTGTATTCCGATGCCGCAGGAGTGCATGGAGGCTTTGCAGCTGTATTTAGTAATGACTGGTTCACAGGAAGTTGGCCTCCTGAATTTGAACCTAAACATATAACCGTTAAGGAACTTTTTCCTATTGTGCTAGCTGTCGAAATATGGGGCAAATGTTTAGAAAATCGTAAGGTTTTGTTTTTCACTGACAATTCTGCAGTAGTTGAAATTATCAATAAAACTTCTTCGAAGGTCAGCGTCATTATGAGACTTGTAAGACGTTTAGTCTTAGCATCTTTAAAGCATAATATATACTTTCGAGCTAAGCCTATCCCAGGAAATCATAATGTCGTTTGTGATCTCCTCTCTCGATTTTCTTTTCAGAAAGTGCGCCTGATTGCCCCATGGTTGTCTCCAAAACAGACAACAGTTCCAGTGCAATTTTTAACTCTGTAGTTGCTAAGTTGTTCACAGCATCTTTATCAGATGATACACACAAATCTTACTATATATTTATACTTGTTTATAACAGTTCGTTTAGAAATCATTTTCATCCATTTGTATATTATTCTATAATTCTACTATTCTAATAATAGTGCAGTGGAAGTGCATGGTGGAAACTCTTCTGTAATAATTGATTTTTCTTATAGATTGGATTTGAGTACGTAGTTATTCATATTTACAGGCAAAACGTTCTTGAGTAATTCTTCCGCATGCGTTAACACAATTTTTCTGTATGTATGTATAGATATTATTAATGATTTTTTTTACCTTACGACAAAAACATTTTTATATTATTAATTAATGTTACAAACAACAATATTTGTATGAGTATTCATTGAAGAATTGAAATTTATAACAAGCGATAAGGAATGTTATTTTACACTCGATAATGTTCACGTATCTATAGATCGATACAAGTCAAAAACAAAAACAAAAGATTACGCAAGTAGAAATCTCTGTGGCAACAATTCATCGAAATGCCTTCACGGTCATCGTGATGTTAAAATTAGTTGAAAATCGCTTAAAATATTAGGTCGACACAAGTCATATTAATATCATTAATGATTATTCTGCCCGAAATGTGCGTCCTCAATCGACAATACATTATAGATTTTGACTTTTAACATATTCCAGTAGTTTGACAACTTTTGATTCGATTTGATTTACTCGAGAGATCCTGGTGAAGGTAAATCTAGAACTCGACTCAAACGCATAGAATTTTATTTATGTTTAAAAGCTACATGCATGTTCGATGACTATTAACTCCAGCATTGCATTGTTGACATCTGTCACCTTATAGACAGATTTTAATATAATAGATCCGATCAAGAGTTTCAATTAAACTAGGTTTCACAGTTTTTTTCTGAATGAAAGATAAAAAGCAGAACACGCCAAAATAAGTTTTATAAATTTATTCTCCGGGCCATCCCATATGCTGGTCTACACAGAAAATGTAAAGCCAGCAAATTGTCCATAGTCTACAGATGAATCACCTGTACACATTGGTGAATTCTTGAATCTTATAGTAACGTCACAATCGAATGCTTTTAGTGAATGTTTACACTTGACACCATAGCTTATACCGCTACTCTCCTTTAAACTTTCAAATTGTGTAGTTATGGTGTATTCCTTTCCGGACAAAACTTGAACAGGTTTTGGAAACATTAAAAGGGGGGTATAAGCGTTACTGTCATAATATAGATAAGCTTTGTGGACAAGAATTGCCTTAGAGGTATCATCTAATATTTTTAAGGTTAATTCCCCATTCCATTGATATTGAAGAAATAAATTGACCCCTTTAAGCCAGATATCTGTATCAGCTTGCAAGATCAGAGCCTCTGTCACACTATTTTTACAATGATATGTTCGTGAGATATCTGTATACCTCCTAACAGTATGCACTTTTCTTTTTTCGATAGGTCCTCTTCTTATGTCATTTGTAAAATTCGAAGTATTAATTCCATACTGGGAACGATAAATGGCTATTACCTCATCACGTGATAAAAGTTCTGTATTTGCTATCTCTTTTGAAAAGAAATCCATGTCAACAACTGGAAATCGTATGTGATATAAAGTCTGTCCAACAAGATTCTGCATGTTTTCGTCGGTTATTTCGATCCCTTGAGAAACACATTGAGCTTTGGCCCACTTTAGGAGAAACTTATATAAATCGGTTTCACTGCAGGATAAACAATCTGATTTTAATATGATATCTATACAGTCTTTCGGGAGGCATAACGCGTGTTCTGAGAGGAAACATTCGTTTGTATTCAATTCAATGTGTTGAAGGCCTTCTTGTAAAAGATCAGGCAGGTGGTATTTGTATGCAGTTTGTAAAGTTTTAGCTGCATGTTCAGACGTCGCGGCCTTCTTTAATGTCTTCTCACATTCTCGCTTTACCATTGTTAACATATACTTGTCAGATGCATACAGCAGTTCAGTCACGTTTGCATTAGTTACCGCTATTTTGTCCGTGTATATGTACCTGTAATAACAACCAGAGGGATAATTAAGTTTAACTCGCAAGATCTTTCACCTTAAAATAAGTTTTAAAACTTGATACTTGTGACGTTTCTCATAGCAAACTTTCCAGTAACTGGTCAAAACGTATTACACAATTTGAACAAATATGTAATCGGTATGCAAATAAAATTGAAGTTTGTCCATATTTTCTTTACAATTTACACGAGTCCTTTCCAATTTGTGAAGCTTTTTTAATTAAGGATAAACATTCACATTTATTACATACTTGTATCGGTCAACAAATTATTAATGGTGACTGTAAAACTTCTTCCTTTTTTGGTGCAGTGAAAAAATTGTTTTTTAGATTTCAAATGTGTCTCTTTTTGTTTCGACCAATGTAAAAGTTAAATAAATGATCGGACATTAAACCTAGGACAGAGAGAATTTTTTACTAATTTTTACAAAAGATTGATGATTGATTGTTTGTGTTTTACGTTATTGGCACGTTAAGCACTAATGGTTATTAAATGGCTTCCAGTTTTTATTGGTGCCCAGGAAGGAAGCCGGTGTACAGGAAAATTGTCAATCATAGTCAATCGATATATATATATGGCGAACGGAACGCACCTGCTACGTGAGTGGTTAGATCTGACAACAAAATCATCAACCGGAAGGAAAGAGGTTTACAATGTGTCATAGATATTGGAGGGTAAATCCGTTCATTATTTTGTATTTGCTTTCATTATAAAAACAATCTATTTTTTACACAACTATACTTAGAAAGAAAGTTTCCGAAATGGCTTAAATGGCCGTGTTGACATCACTTAAGCCTTTTTTTACCAGTGACAGTCTGTACTCGGAGCAAGTTGATGTAAACACACCATTTTGCCAAAGGGTAAAGATTAACATTAACCATGAATACCAAAATATGATAAACATCATATATCGTCTTTGGACAAGGGTTTGGTAAAAAATCTTACGCTAAAATATCGTTAAAAGTGTTTTCCTCAATATCCGGAATATCTATCTCTCCTGCCTCCGGCATAGAACCATCAAACATAGTGTGGAATACTGGACTCCGGCTAGCTAACATGTATGTGTGTGCTTTAATTGGTGTTCGTCCTTCCCCTAATCTTAGTGTGACGTCACACATGATTTCGTTCTTCAGCATGTGACTCATGCATTCTGCCAACGTTTTATCATCACGCCAATCACGTGTGCTTGTTTCACAGACCGCCATCTTATACAAAATAAATAATAAACAAATATACTAATGTACTAATGTACATGTGAATTTAATGCCCCACCCCTCCTCTCTTTCTGTCTTTTTAGTTGCAAATTAATGTGTACCAAAAAAACATAAAATTTACTTGTAATGTTTTCATGACAATATACATGAATTTGTTTTTTAAAAGAAATATACATTATATATATCTTCATGCCTTATATATCATGTACTGTAGTACGCCGCTAGATTAAAACTGACGAGGAAAGGTAACACACGGCCAGCGAAAGCTCTTTTTTGAAAGCCCAGGTGGTCTTGTGGTCTAGCGGGACGGCTGCAGTGCAGGCGATTTGGTGTCACGATATGACAGTAGCATGGGTTCGAATCCCGGCGAGGGAAGAACCAAAAATTTTCGAAAGCAAATTTACAGATCTAACATTGTTGGGTTGATGTTTAGACGAGTTATATATATATATATATATATATCTCAGATTTTATATATATAATGATACTAACTTTTGGACAACGCATCGACCATTCATCTTTTGATTATTAAACCTACATCCTCCCCCGGCCACATAAACACATACACTCACACTGTCAATGCCTCATGCAGAAGCTTTCTTCTGTTCATACTATCTAACAAAATTCAAGAAATTCATATTTCCTCATATCCTGTACTGTAAAATCCCAATCTATTTAATTACTAAGAACTTGAATAAGTATGGTCATTACACGTAGTGTGAGTATTCGATGTAACTGAAACTAGTTGATTGATTGATTGCTAAACGTCCAGTGGAATAGTTCAGGAGTAGAGGACAAAACAAATTTACAATGAATACAACAGGTATTTGGGTCCTGTAATAGGGGTCACCCAGGATGAAGGTCTTGAAATTTGGAAATGCCATGCATATTGGCCAATGGACGTTGCTAACTTGAACCACCAATTTTGTGAATAATCTTGAATTTCATCCAAATTATGTATTATTTTTAAGGCAGCTAAATTCAAGTGCAACATGTTAATCTGTCTTAATTTATTGGAGTTAAGGGGTGACATTAGCTATAACGAACTAAACTATTTCAAAAATCTATGTGGAGACCTGGCTCATTTAAGCCTTTGTATATTTATACTTGGAGTAAGTAAAAAAGCAACAAATATTGCAGTTATGGTTGAACCGGGTATATATCCTCTATTTTTGGAGGTTCAATTAAATGTGTTTAAATACTATATACGTTTAAAAAATCTGATGATTTATTATTAAAAGAGGCTTTCAACCTCTTAAAGTCTCTACAAGATGGGCAGAGAGAGCTGGTATACAAGTATTCAAACTGTTTTTTAATACTTTAGCATCAATGAAATTATGCACTTAATTTAAAGACAAAGTTAGAGAACTATTTATGCAAAATGATGCAATCAAAATATGATTTAATATGGCAAACTGAGCTTAATAATGATTTCAGTGGCAATAAACTATATGAGAACAAGCAAAGAACTTATAGTTTTTTTTAAAAGCAGATTTCCTTTTGCAGGGAAATTTTAAATATAGAAATTACTTAACGAAATTCCGTATGAGTGCTCACGGTTTAGAGATTGAGAGGGGAAGGTACAAAAATCTGACATTGTCAGAACGTATCTGTAAATTGTTTTGTACTGAGGTTGAGGATGAAATTCATTTTCTTCTTCAGTGCCACAAACTTTCAAATATTCGTCTCAACTTTTTAAATGAAAGAATCAACGGTTTAAAAGATTTAGTGGTGTAGATATTAAATCACAATTTATTTGACTTATGTCTTCTGAAGATATTAACATAATCCAGAAACTCGGAGAATTATTGGAAAATGTATCCTCTTATAGGAAAGATTCCTTAAATGATATATAGATGTAGTAATGCCCATTGACCCCTTTACTTCATCTAGTTATATTATTAACACTGTGCTTGTTGTATTCTTCTGCTTGTCTTAATAAATATGTTTTATAACATTGTGTCTTAATCATATTGAATCATTTGTAATCATTAGTATGTAAAAAAAAAAAAAAAAGGTTGATTGTTCTGCTCCTTGTGGGCGCTTTGATTAGCAAGAAAATATTTGTTTGTTTTTACATTGAGCTGTAAAAGTTTCTTATCATCTACAATTTTATTGTTTATAAATTTTTTGAATTGTTTGAAATACTAAGGCTTTTCTACCTCAGGCATAGATTATCTTAGCTGTATAATCTTTTAGGAATTTTTGTTCTCAATGTTCGTCAACTTCGTACTTTATTTGGCCTTTTTAACTTTTTTGGATTCGAGCGTCACTGATGAGTCTTTTGTAGACGAAACGCGCGTCTGGCGTTTATACTAAATTTAATCCTGGTATCTAAGATGTGTTTATCTACATCCGATTTCACCCGAATAGATACCGGAGGGAATATATTGTAACGTTTTAGCGTTTACGCTGTTCCCCCCTTTTCTTAACTCTACCGTTCTTTAACAGGTCATGTTCAGTTTTAGTCACCAAGTTTTCTTTTTAATAATATTCTTAAATATATAATCACATGCATAGTAACTGTTTAAAAACAGATAGCCTTCTAGTAATTATGGACGTCAAATGTAACGTAAAAGTCAAAGCATGCTCTTACCTGTTTTGTATCTTTCTGATTATTTCCGTGATTTGAAACGTCATTGTTAAGATGATTTTACATGTAACATTATCTCTATATCATGCACATTTATCATTACTTCGTAGGGATACCTGGTCAATCAATTTTGTACGATTGTTTACATTGAAAGGTCAGGATGAGAGAACATGAGAAGTCAAAACATGCAGAGCAAGTAAAAGCAGCAGAAAAGAAAACAAAGTACAACAATGAAAAGCCGAGGTCTAACCCAACATTTGTCATCCCGGTTTCACCAATGAAGAGGGCGCCATTGATCCAGAAATTTGAAAAGTCCCCAGAGAAGTGTAATAGTATGATGAACTTTTCTCCAATAAAGTCCCCTGTCCCTATCACATTGGGTTATGACGATGAAAACTTACCGCAGCTTCCCGAGAATTTGATGGCACTTTTTGAATCGCCGGTCAGACCAATTTCCCCTTTACCAACTACTCCCAAGAAAAGAAAGACAGAAACTCCTAAGTCTACCGAAAACGCTAAAAGCAAGAAAGAAGAAGAAAAGTTGGAAGAAAGAAATAGACATCTTGTTCTACCAAAAAAAGATGACTTAAAGGATGAAAAGACTAGATTTATGGCACCACCCTCTTTATATCAAACCTCTGAGGATGCTGCCAGGGTTTTATGTATTCGTGAGAAGGCAAGAAGAAGCAGCCAAATGTATTCTGGATCTGTCATCCCTGATGGCATAGGGGGTGTGAAGAAGGTAGAAAAGGCAATTCTGCCTGATGGAACCATATATGAACTTAGTGCCTATTGGATGCCCGATCCTGCTTGTACAAAAAGCTTTAGGCCGCCTTCTCCACCTACTGAAGAAAAACCATTGCCAATATATGTGGCAGAGCCGGTAAAAGATGTGACAGAGTCGGGAGAGTATACGGAGACAACAGTGGTAGTGATAGAGGGAAGCGACACAGAAGAGGAAACAACTGAAGAAGATGTCGACGTTTCGAGTCTTTTAGAGTCGAAACGTCATTTTCTAGTCGAAATTTAGGTATAAAAGAGCGTGCGTTTTGCATTGTTTCAGTTGTGGTTCAACTGGGCATAAGGCAACAGCTAGCCAAAAGCCTACTTCTAACTGCTATAATAAAGCAACTTTAGGAGTCTTTCTGACCTTTTCCATTATAAAAACAACGTGATAAATTTCAAGGTTAGCTTATTTAAAAGGCTTTTTCGAGTCATTAAAGTCAATATTCTGACTCAATTTCTGTTGACGTAATATACTTAACGACTCGTTACCAGAGTCTTTAATTTAATTATAAAATAAAAGACACTATTCAGTTTTAAAGAACTATTAACGGTCTACGTGACCTTCCGGCATATTCACACAATACTTCCATACATATTTTTGGTATAAAAGTTTATGCTTTCTAATCCGATTTCTATACGAAAAGGTATTCAGAGAAACGTGTAATTTAGGTATCCAATAGCAAATAGCTATACAGATCTATTGAAAAGGTCTCTATTGTTTCTCTATACGCGTTCGATTATTACATAGTTTAGGAACACATCATACTTAATTGTAATTCCGCCGATTTTCTAAGTTAGGATATAATAGTTCAAAGCTAGTCATTTTTTATTATATTGTTAAGTATTGATTTTATTTGTATTGTTTGACCAGGAACATCCCTACGATTTGCTTGCTTAATCTTGGTGACTATTAAAATATTAAGTAATCAGTTACATTTGTTGAAGTTAATAACATAATATCTTATAACATCATAAAATATTTGTCTCATAAATTAAATAATTAACTTCAATTGGTATTACTAATTTTAGCCAAAATATGTCAACATCGGAACTGAGTCCGTTGAGCACTGCCCGAATGTAAAAACAGTGTTCAGGGATCCAGTCCTGTAACTCAGTTACACTCCTCCCCGCTATTACAAAAGAGTAGCATATACACAAGAGGTTCTTCTTCCGAGTCTATTACATTTCGAAAGTTGCAGATTTCACACGAGGCGGACACGTTACAAATTGGTGGCAGCGGTGGGATATTCCACTTTTAATTGGTGGAGAAAAACAAGTCCAGAACTGTGAAATGGCAACTGGAGGATTACCAAGACGACTCAATTTTATGGAAAAGGAGGAACCAAGCAGTAGAATAACACCAGATGCCCAGGGACCACAGCTCCCCGCATCAACAATGGACCTGACCATGGATAATATGGTAGACGTAACACCTTCAGGAGAAGTCCAGATGCGGGTGACAAAAGGAGTTTACAGACAAGACGAGTCACTAAATGGAGACCAACCCATAGAAATGGCGAGATGTAGAACTCAGAAAGAAAAAGACTCAAATGACGCAAAAATAACTGACGAGGAACAACTATTACAAGACTTAGAAAAACACAAGGAAGCTGAGCGAGGCATTTTGGAAAAGCTAAGGGGTTTTAAAACTAAAGACGAAAAAAGGTTTTCCCATGGAAGGGGGGATAGCTCAAATGAGGAATACCCTGGGCTGCGATTCCCTAACACTGAAAGGGGAAGGTTGCAGCAGGATGATCCCCGGAGGTCTGAGAGACCCGTGCAAAGGCCGTGCATTGATAACTTTCCATGGAAGGCATCCTTTCCTGGTAATGATTGTACTGGAGACGAGACTACACGAGAGGCAAATGTAGCTCCCTTCAGGCCAGGGGAGGATTGCAGGATATCTGTTGATAACAGAAACAGGTGTGTAGACACCAATACTCCTATAGCAAATACGTATATGAATAGGGTCGTTGACTCAGCTGACCAAGGATATGACTCAAGTAGAAACTTAAATAGAAACAATTTTGACGTTAGATTAAACACAATAAACCCAGTAACAAAGTCGCAAGTAAATGACCAAGACAATGTTAAAGCTAAGAGACCCCCTTTGTACGATGGGATATCAAGTTGGCAAGACCATCTTGTCCAGTTTGAGATGATAGCTTTAAAAAACAATTGGTCTGAATCAACTAAAGCTTATGAGCTTGCTACAAGTTTAAAAGGTGACGCTCGGGGAATAGTAACTGACTTAGAGCCAGAAATGAGACTCGATTACAAATATCTAGTGGCAGAGCTTACGTCAAGATTTGAGCCAGCCAATCAAGCTAACATGTATAAAGCCCAAATGAATTCCTTGTTTAGGAAACAAGGACAAACACTTCCGGAACTAGCCCAAGAAATAAAACGTATTACACGCTTAGCATACCCAACAGCTCCTATTGACATAAGGGACCAGTTAGCTAAAGACTGTTTCATACGAGCAGTAAATGACACTAAAATTCAACTTACACTTTTTAATAGGGAACCTAAAACAATTGGCGATTGTGTAAGGGTTGGTGTAGAGTACGAAGCATTTGTTGTTGATCAAAAGAGACTTACTAACACAAAACCAGCAATTCGAATGCAACATGATACCCCATTTGAACAAATAGACGACGAAGATAACATTTTAGGACAGATCGCAAAAATGAGTCACCAATTAGATGACATGGCTAAATTTCAAAAGTCTAATGACTACTCTGGTGTTACCTGCTTCTATTGTGGCATTAAAGGTCATATGAAAAAAACTTGTCGTAAATACCAAAATGATAGACAAAATAATACTGTACAGTATCGCTCATCACCCAACACACAGCAAAGGTTTAATTATGGTTCACAATATACACAGGGTACCCAGACTGATAGACAGGGAAACTAGAAAATGCTGGTGAAGCGGACCAGTCACCAGCATTACATTTGGATGTTAGGTCTAATATTTACCAATTTAATGAAAATAAACAAGACAGTCTTTTTATAAAATGTTTTATTTCAAATATTAACATAAACTGTTTGGTTGATACAGGAGCAACACTCTGTATTATACATCCTAGAAAATTTGATGCTTTTCCTCCTGAAGTAAAATCATTGTTAAAGATAAACAAAAGAAAACTTTGCATGGCAAATGGTGACAGTATCCCAACATTAGGAACAATTGACTTACCTGTGAAGATTGGGGGAAGTTCAATAACACAAAAATTTACTGTAGCAGAAATTGATGCACCAGCTGTACTGGGGTATGACTTTTTACATAAAAATAAATGTAACCTTGATTTAGGCTTTGGAATATTAACCATAAATGGAATCAAAATAAATTGCATGAAGTTGAGTCAAATGCCTTCAGTTTTTAAGGTTTCCATAAATGAAAAAATGACCATTCCTGCCCATACTGAAATGATTGTCAATGCAACTATTCAAGGTGACTCATCACACATCATGGACGCAATTGTCGAACCAGTAATGTCAAATCATACTAGTAATCTCCTGATTGCTAAGGCTTTAGTTGACCCAAGTCAAGGTCATGTCCCTTTGAGGATAGCAAACTTGACAGATGAAGTACAAACGGTATTTAAGTCAACTTGTACGGCTGTTTGTGAGTCAGTTGACATGACTCAAAGATATGAAGATACTTGTAAAGTATCACAGATGATAACTAAAGAAAACTCAGAAGATATTCCTTTGTATTTACAAGATATGTTTGAGAGAAGTAGTTCCAATCTTTCAGAGTCTCAGGTTGATGAGTTGAAACAAGTACTTGTACGGCATAAAGGTACATTTTCAAAAACAAAAGATGACTTGGGTAGAGCAACAGCCATTAGACATAAGATAAACACAGGAACGGCTACTCCAGTTAAATTACAACCCCGAAGATTACCTTTTCATAAAAGAGAGGAAGCCGACAAGGAGGTACAACGACTCCTTGATTGTGGCATAATAGAACCATCTAAAAGTCCTTGGTCGACAAGTCTCGTTCTTGTGAAAAAGAAAGACTCTTCTACGAGAATATGCACAGATTTCAGAATCTTAAATTCTAAGACAATCAAGGATTCATACCCACTTCCAAGAATAGACGATTCCCTAGATGCATTGAGGGGCTCTAAATGGTTTTCTGTGCTAGACTTATCGAGTGGATATTTCCAAGTCGAAATGGACCCCCAGGACAAAGAGAAAACTGCTTTCTCAACTTCTAAAGGTCTTTTCCATTTCAATGTCATGGCCATGGGTCTATGTAATGGGGTAGCCACATTCCAGAGACTAATGGAGTACGTACTAGCAGGGTTAAACTGGGAGACTTGTTTGATTTACATAGATGACATAATTATATTTGCTGATTCCTTCGAATCGCATTTAAAGAGACTTGATGAAGTTTTAGGTAGAATAGCCACTAATGGTTTAAAAGTGGCTCCCAAAAAATGCCACTTATTTCAAAAAAGGGTTTCTTTTCTGGGTCATATAGTTTCGGAAGAAGGCATTTCAACAGACACTGAAAAGATCGAAACAGTTAAATCTTGGCCATCTCCCAAAAACATTAAAGAAGTAAGAAGTTTCTTGGGAACATGTTCCTATTACAGACGGTTCATTAAAGACTTCGCCACTATAGCAAAGCCATTGCACAAACTGACAGAGAAAAACGTTCAGTATGATTGGACTGAAACTTGTGAAAATGCTTTTCAGGAACTAAAAAACGCTCTTACAACTTCACCACTTCTGGGTTATCCCGACATGAAAAAAACCTTTCATTTTAGACACGGACGCTAGTGGGTATGGTCTTGGTGCTGTATTGTCCCAAACAGTTAATAGAAAAGAAAGTGTCATAGCTTATTATAGTCGATCGCTGAGTAAGCCTGAGAGACAATACTGTGTGACAAGGAGAGAACTCCTTGCAATTGTTTCTGCGATAAGAAATTTTCACCATTATTTATATGGAAGTCCATTTTTAGTTCGCACAGACCATGGTGCTTTAAATTGGTTATTAAGGTTCAAAAATCCAGAAGGTCAAATGGCCCGATGGTTAGAAGTTCTAAATACGTATAACTTTGAGGTTCAACATAGACCTGGGCGACTTCACGGGAATGCTGATGGGCCGTGCTACCCATGTAGCCACTGCAATAAACAAGACCAAAAAGAATTTACTAATACTGAATTGGAAGGGTGCATTAGAATGGCAAAGACAAATGACGATATAGAGGACCAAAATACTGAAGATGAGACGCTATGGATTCAACAAAAGACAACTGATGAAATAATACAGGCACAAAAATCTGACGAAATCCTGGGTAAATTATATCAGATGAAAACCGAGTCGAAAGATAAACCAAAATGGGGGACATAGCAATACAAAACCCAAACGGTACTGGTCTCAATGGGACCGTATTGTTTTTGAGAATGGTGTTTTAAACAGGCAATGGCTTGACACAATTACTAATGTGACAGTAAACCAGTTATTGGTTACCAGTTGTTGGACAAAAGATATCTTACAATTATTACACGATAATCCAACGTCAGGACATTTAGGCATACATAAAACGGTTGCTCGTGTCCGGAGAAGATTTTATTGGGTGGATTTCAAAACAGAAATTTTAAAGTGGATACAGCAATGTACCATGTGCACTTCTAGAAAACAGCCTCCGAGAAGGGCCAAGAGTAAAATGAAGCAATATCAGGTTGGGGCACCAATGGAACGCGTGGCTCTAGATATAATAGGGCCATTTCCATTATCGAAGAAGGGCAATAAATATGCCTTGATAGTATCAGACTACTTCACCAGATGGGCTGAAGGGTATCCCATGCCTGATATGGAGACCAAAACTATTATAGATAACTTTGTAAATAACTTTGTGTGTAGATTTGGTGTTCCCAGACAAATCCACACAGACCAGGGACGACAATTTGAGTCGGCATTATTTAAGGAATTATGTACCCGACTCTGTATTGATAAAACTAGAACCACTCCTTACCGCCCTCAAAGTGACGGGCTTGTGGAGCGACTCAATCGCAGTTTGGAAGAAATACTAAGTAAATATGTCAGTTCCAATCAAAAGGACTGGGACGAACAGTTACCGTGGGCTTTCATGGCCTACCGGTCATCAGTACACGAGTCAACAAAATTTTCACCCTGTAAAATGATGCTTGGTCGAGAGATTGAACTCCCCATCGACTTAATTTATGGCCCCCATCCCCAACACGAAGAATTTATCGATGAAACCCAAGTCGTAAATGAACATATGATTCAAATAACGCAAAACATGTGGAAAGTACATGAGAAAGCAAGACGAAATATGGTGAATGCCAGTGAAAATCAGAAAAAACAATATGATATTAAGAGCTATCAACATTCATACAAGAAAGGGAATGTAGTGTGGTTGTATACCCCTACTCGGGTCAAAAACATTAGTCCTAAACTTCAAAGAAAATGGGATGGCCCATACTTTATAGTAACTGTTCTGTCTGATGTGACCTACAAAATTCAGAAGAATCCCTCTTCAAGGTCACAGGTTGTTCATCACGACCGTTTAAAGCCATATTACGGAGAAGTAAATAACTGGGTTATTTAAAACAAAACAAAGACAAAAATATAAATAATCCAAGCACTGAGCATACTGCTGCCTGGAAGACATGAAAAGCTCAAACTAATTTCATATTATTTACCCAATAACAACTAATAATGCCCTTTTTAGTTCTATTTTAAACAAAAATGTTCATAATATCATATTATATTGATATTTATAGAGTATAACAATATAAGTGTACATAACACACTTGGTATAATGAAAACTGGTACTTAGATGTGAACTGCAGCATATACTTTGTACCCAGAATCTATTTATTTGACAATATGAAGATAACTTATGAAGTAATCATTAAATGGTATAGAAAAGCTCTAGAGGCAATGAGTTGCGTCTGTGTCCTAGTTTTGCCTCGCTGGAGTGCACAGGGAGATGAGTAATAAATGCCCTATGTGTCTTAATATACAACAGGTCGGATGATTACTGCATACCGTTGGATATTTCATAAACTAACCCAGATGTACCTGAAACAAAGATAAAATAAAATTCAACTTAAATAATTAAAAACACAAGCAAGCAAGATGGGATCCTCCTGGTCAAAGGTTTTACATTGTATTTTCATTTCCTATTCTAAAGATAAAATGTTCTTTATTTAGATGATGTTTACGTGCAGGCACTGTGGTGCTGAATATTTGTCTCGGGAGAAGATGATGAGGCATGTTAGGAATAAGCATTCTAAAACCATTGTCGAATGTAACTACTGCTCCTATAAGGTTTCAAGCAGCCTGGCCTTCAGGATGAGAGAACATGAGAAGTCAAAACATGCAGAACAAGTAAAAGCAGCAGAAAAGAAAACAAAGTACAACAATGAAAAGCCGAGGTCTAACCCAACATTTGTCATCCCGGTTTCACCAATGAAGAGGGCGCCATTGATCCAGAAATTTGAAAAGTCCCCAGAGAAGTGTAATAGTATGATGAACTTTTCTCCAATAAAGTCCCCTGTCCCTATCACATTGGGTTATGACGATGAAAACTTACCGCAGCTTCCCGAGAATTTGATGGCACTTTTTGAATCGCCGGTCAGACCAATTTCCCCTTTACCAACTACTCCCAAGAAAAGAAAGACAGAAACTCCTAAGTCTACCGAAAACGCTAAAAGCAAGAAAGAAGAAGAAAAGTTGGAAGAAAGAAATAGACATCTTGTTCTACCAAAAAAAGATGACTTAAAGGATGAAAAGACTAGATTTATGGCACCACCCTCTTTATATCAAACCTCTGAGGATGCTGCCAGGGTTTTATGTATTCGTGAGAAGGCAAGAAGAAGCAGCCAAATGTATTCTGGATCTGTCATCCCTGATGGCATAGGGGGTGTGAAGAAGGTAGAAAAGGCAATTCTGCCTGATGGAACCATATATGAACTTAGTGCCTATTGGATGCCCGATCCTGCTTGTACAAAAAGCTTTAGGCCGCCTTCTCCACCTACTGAAGAAAAACCATTGCCAATATATGTGGCAGAGCCGGTAAAAGATGTGACAGAGTCGGGAGAGTATACGGAGACAACAGTGGTAGTGATAGAGGGAAGCGACACAGAAGAGGAAACAACTGAAGAAGATGTCGACGTTTCGAGTCTTTTAGAGTCGAAACGTCATTTTCTAGTCGAAATTTAGGTATAAAAGAGCGTGCGTTTTGCATTGTTTCAGTTGTGGTTCAACTGGGCATAAGGCAACAGCTAGCCAAAAGCCTACTTCTAACTGCTATAATAAAGCAACTTTAGGAGTCTTTCTGACCTTTTCCATTATAAAAACAACGTGATAAATTTCAAGGTTAGCTTATTTAAAAGGCTTTTTCGAGTCATTAAAGTCAATATTCTGACTCAATTTCTGTTGACGTAATATACTTAACGACTCGTTACCAGAGTCTTTAATTTAATTATAAAATAAAAGACACTATTCAGTTTTAAAGAACTATTAACGGTCTACGTGACCTTCCGGCATATTCACACAATACTTCCATACATATTTTTGGTATAAAAGTTTATGCTTTCTAATCCGATTTCTATACGAAAAGGTATTCAGAGAAACGTGTAATTTAGGTATCCAATAGCAAATAGCTATACAGATCTATTGAAAAGGTCTCTATTGTTTCTTTATACGCGTTCGATTATTACATAGTTTAGGAACACATCATACTTAATTGTAATTCCGCCGATTTTCTAAGTTAGGATATAATAGTTCAAAGCTAGTCATTTTTTATTATATTGTTAAGTATTGATTTTATTTGTATTGTTTGACCAGGAACATCCCTACGATTTGCTTGCTTAATCTTGGTGACTATTAAAATATTAAGTAATCAGTTACATTTGTTGAAGTTAATAACATAATATCTTATAACATCATAAAATATTTGTCTCATAAATTAAATAATTAACTTCAATTGGTATTACTAATTTTAGCCAAAATATGTCAACATCGGAACTGAGTCCGTTGAGCACTGCCCGAATGTAAAAACAGTGTTCAGGGATCCAGTCCTGTAACTCAGTTACACTCCTCCCCGCTATTACAAAAGAGTAGCATATACACAAGAGGTTCTTCTTCCGAGTCTATTACATTTCGAAAGTTGCAGATTTCACACGAGGCGGACACGTTACAATATGATACAAGCCCAAACGAAAAAATATAAACAAGCCGAAAATGAAAACTACGTATATATAATTTATATAGATTGCCTAAAAATATTTCGCTAGACCAACTAGCTTTAATCAACTTTATTTGGTCAACAGGGTTTGATAAAGCTAGTTTGTCTAGCGAAATATTTTTAGGCAATCTATATAAATTATATATACGTAGTTTTCATTTTCGGCTTGTTTATATTTTTTCGTTTGGGCTTGTATCATATATTCCCTCCGGTTTATATGATCCGTTCATCCTATTTTGACTCTTCAAATTCAAGAGCATATCCTCAATTGAAATACATTGTATGGCCTTCCAAATACTGTTTCGATCCCTATCAATAAACTTGTGGAAAAAATGTTATACACAACGTTTCGATCCCTAACATCACTGAAGAGACATTTATTGTCGAAATCCAGATCTGTTGTACACATTTTTTGCACCTAATGTTTGTGGTATAACATCTTTGCCGCAAGTTTATTGTTTTCTGTTTAGTGTTAAATTAATAATAAGATCCATTTTGTTACATCAACTTATTTGGCTATCGCCAATGGCAGTCAACAGGGTTTACGAACATCAGTTGTTCGACCTGTTTGTCAAATGCGTTTTGTTAAAATATACTTTTTCACTTGTTTGGTCTTATGGAGTATGTTGCTTGTGCTGTATTTAGACCCTTCTACAACGAAATATGTTTAACATGCACACGTATAGAAATTGCAGTTTTTATCCAACGCAATCATAGGTTTGAACGTAGTTTTCAATTAGACTTGTATATATAAAGTGCCTAGAAAATCAACCTAACGACATTAGAGTAGATTTGATTCGTAACTCCCTCCCCGGCCGGGGCTGTAACCTGTACTTTTTTTTCATTTCTAACTTCTACGACAACACCGCCTAGCATTGCGCAGATACCTTATCCCGTCTTCAAACTCTAGCTTATAAAAAATAAGCTTTCGTTTCGGGAGGTGTTACCTTCTCGTAGGAATTAAATAAGGATCTCTGAAACAATACACGAAGTATTCTTTTAAGTGTACAGAAATGATCATATATTCATCTCTTCAGTATAAATACAGGATGCTTATCTAATTTTAGAAGCATCCAATCACTAAAAATAAATATATGTATATGTCTGCCTGTGTGTAGTGACAAATTCAAATTATACCTTGTCCAGTGGAATTCTTATGATATACCAGGCCTTAGAATATGTATAAAGTGCCTAGAAAATCAACCTTACGATATATATATATATATAAATATATATATTATTCGTCTAAACATCATCCCAACAATGTCATATCTGTAAATTTGCTTTCGCAATTTGTTGTTCTTCCCTCGTAATTGAAAACATCGTTCAAACCTATCGGATTGCGTAAGGAAAAAACGCATTTTTTTGTACGTGTCCATGTTAAACAAATTTCGTTGAAGAGGGGTCTAAAACAGCACAAACAACATTTTCCAAAAGACCAAAAATATGAAAAAGTATATTTTAACAAAACGCATTTGACTAACAGGTCGAACAACTGATGTTTTTATAAACTGCTGACTGTCATTGACAATTGACAAATAAATTGATCACAAAATGTATCAAAATGGATCTAAAATGAATTTAATACCAAACAGAAAACAATAAACGGTCGGCAAAGATGATATACCACAAACATGAAGTAAAAATTAGTACACCATATCGGGATTTCGTTAGTTAATGTCTCTTCAGTGATGTTAGGGTTCAAAACGATATTTGGAAAGCCATATACTTTATCTCAATTTAGGATAGATTCTTGAATTTTAAAGAGTCGAGATAGGACAGATTATATAAACCGGAAGGAAATATAATACAAGCCCAAACGTAACAACGTTCAAATCAATGATTGCGTTGGATAAATTTTTTTTTATACGTGTCATGTAAAACAAATTTCGTTGTAGAGGGGTCTAAATACAGCACAAACAACCTTTTCTAAAAGACCAAAAATGTGAAAAAGTATATTTCAACAAAACACATTTGACTAACAGGTCGAACAACTGATGTTCTTATAAACTGCTGACGGCCATCGACGATTGCCAAATACATTGATCACAAGATGTAATTAAATGGATCTTTATATGAATTTAATATCAAACAGAAAACAATAAACGGGCGGCAAAGATGATATACCACAAACATGAGGTGCAAAAATTAGTACACCATATCGGGATTTCGTAAGTTAATGTCTCTTCAGTGATGTTAGGGTTCAAAACGGTATTTGGAAGGCCATATACTTTACCTCAATTTAGGATAGATTCTTAAATTTTAAAGAGTCGATATAGGACAGATTATATAAACCGGAGGGAAATATAATACAAGCCCAAACGAAAAAATATATAATAACAAGTCTTAATTGAAAACAATAAACTCTAAATTGAAAACAACGTTCAAACCTATGATTGCGTTAAATAAGAACAGCAATTTTTAAAGGTGTACATATAAAACATATTTAATTGTATATCGAAATTTCGACAATTAATGTCACTTCAGTGATGTTAGGGATCGAACCGGTATTTAGAAGTCCATGTAATTTACCTCAATTAATAATAGACTCTTGAATTTTAAAGAGAGTCGAAATACGATGTACGGATTATATAAACCGGAAGGGAAAATATAATACAATCCCAATCAAAAAAATATACACAAGTATAAATTGAAAATAACGTTCAAACCTATGAGTGTGTTTGATTAAAACCGCAATTTTTATACGTGTGTATGTAAAACAAATGCCGTTGTAGAGGGGTCTAAATTCAGCACAAACATCATATAGAAATACAGATAACGATGTTTATTATTTTTTTTAAGAAAAAATATGTGTAGGCACGTGCCTAAAGTGCATAACGAAAGCTTAAAAATGTACGCCCCTTTATAAATTACTAGTATCCGAAGGAAATTTTTAGCACTATTTTTAAAAATATTATACACAGGGGAATTTTAATTCAGTACTTTCATGTTTAATTGAAAACACATACATTAAAAAAAATTACCAGTTAACTAACATGACTAATGTGGTCAACTGTCGCAGCCAGGTTAAGTATTGAAAACGAAAGTAGATATTTCTTTATCGTTATTGATCATTAACAAAATATGGGCTACGAATTTATGTAAAACTTCCGGGAAAAATATTTATACTTAAACAAATATATTATTTTCATATTACGTACTCCATAGTATATGTTTTTTGAAAGGTTGACCTGTGGAAAAGTTATATGTGGTATGCTATTCTGGGAATCAGTTAAGTATTTGGGTAACAAAAAGAAGTGAAATAAGGCTTACAATCATTGTAATTTATAGGGAAATAATTGTTTTATGTGTTCTTAACACGACCAAATCACCAGAAAACATATAATCCCCACCCTCCTCAGATTCACTCATTGTAAGCCGTAATTACATCCCGATCAATAAACCATATATCTAGCACTCCCTATTCAACGTACCAATGTTTTCCAGTTGAAATTCCCCACCCGTGATTTCCTCCAGCCCTACCTTGCGAGAATCAATATTTTGTATTAAATTTGAGTAGTTCTTTTTCCTAGATATTTCCTTGCACAATGGACAAATCTCGAACAATGCTCCACTTTCTATTCAGTTTTCCCATACAAACATTTGAAAAATAACAATTACGGTTCTCTTACGGAGCCCTGCAGTACACTGTAAACTGGAAACCTAATACAAGGATCTAATAGAGGGCAAGTCTAATATCAGCTGATATGAAAAATTTATCACATGTTTCAGTAATTATCACATGCCTTTCCGTAACGTTATCACAGGACATTCCGGCTTTACTCGGCAAATTCCGGAAAAGACTCCTCAATGGTACGGTTTCAGTGAAAAACATAACTAAGTAGAAGACACAAAACAATTATAAGAAATTTAAAAGGAAAATGTTAAGTATAATGCAAAAAACAAATGATACCATAAATGCATTTTCAAAGTTTCCGGGATAATTTATAAAGTTACTTTACAAAATTTTTGTTGACCTTTCAAAACAGTGTTCATTATGTTTTATTGAATTTTTTTTATCGTCAATATTGAAATATATATACTGTTGGTTTTCTCCTCTGTTGAGGCATATGATAGAAAGATTTCATGTCGGGTGTATTACATTTATCGTCTGTCGTCCATCAACTTTCACCTTTTGAACTTCTACTTGAGAACCATTTTTAAACTGTTTTCTTACTGGCCTCACAACTTTTTGGAACTTTTGGTCCTCGGCGATCTTCAATTTTGTAGTTGTTATGGCTTTTAAACTTTTAACATCTGAGCCTAGTTTTGTGTGGACGTAGCGCGCGTCTGGCGTTTAAACATATTTTTAACCTGTTACCTTTTGACAGCTATTATTCGTTTGTTTCTCTGTCCTATATTTTCTCCCATTTATCTGTTTATTTATTGTAACCCTGTCGTGGAATGTGGTCATTTTAATATTATAATTACCACTGCCATTAAAGCGGGAGGTTTGGCATGCGACAAAACCAGGTTCAATCCACCTTTTTTTCATAAAATGCTCTGTACCAAGTCAGGAAATGGCCATTGTCTCTGTTGCGTCGTAGTTCTCTTATATTTGATACGTTTCCCTCAGTTTTAGTTTGTAACCCGGATTTATTTTTTACTCTATCGATTTATGAATTTTGAACAGCGGTATACTTCTGTTTACTTCATTTACATTATAGTTCGTTTCTGTGTGTTTCATTTCGGTGTTGTGTCTCTGTTGTGTCGGAGTTCTCTTATATTTGATACGTTTCCCTCAGTTTTAGTTTGTAACCCGGATTTGTTTTTTCTCTATCGATTTATGAATTTTGAACAGCAGTATACTACTCTTGCCTTTATTCTCAATTGCTGAGGCATATGATAAATAGACAATAATATAGTGCATTGACTTGACAAATCAACGGTATAAGTATGAGGTTAGAAACGGGGAAATGAGAGGCTGTGCCGAGCTTTTTCCTCCGTTTCGGGCCGAATCATTATATCGTTGATCTGTCAAGTCAATGCAGTATTGTCTTTATACTGCAATCTTGAAAAAAAACATTTTCAATTGTTGTTTATATGTTAATGTTATTTATTTGATTTAAATATTTGGAAAAAATCCCCATTTGAAAAGGCATCAGCCGGAGAAATATACAACACATTACCTGGGTTGAGTTCAATATCGTAGCAGCTATGTAGCGGCTACGTTGCTGCTATCAATATATATGTAGCAGCAAGTCTATAGCAACACGTTCAATGATAAAGTTCTACGTAGCACTTTTAGCAGCTACGATATTGAACGAGGCCCTGTTGCAGCCCGCAATCGATGGTGAACGAATTCGTTTAAGGATGGACTAAAATATCAACAATAAGCATAAAACATAAAAAAAAATGAACAAGTGAAATGTGTTCTTTTCCAAAATTTGTAAAAGAAATAAGTTTGAGTCGTTGTATATATTTGAAACAAGAACAGGTTGAAGAGGTCGTATGAATAATTAAATATAGTTTCGGCAACTTCTATTAGACGTGTTAGGAAAGTCGATACTACTGTTGGTGCTCGTGTTGGATGGAAGATAAATACAATAAGATTTGGGGGGTCATCTCCAAAATTATAAATACTCTATTTTTTATTACCTGTATGGCCACTGAAATACGTTATTTATAGTGTGCAATACATGACCGATCGGGCATTGTTAAGAACCAAAATTAATTTTCAAATGTGATAATTAAAATAAATTACGTGGTACATTTGTAAATTAAGGATACACATGAAAAAGAGGGGATGTTTTTGTTTTATTCTCAGAATCAACAAAATTCCTTCAAAAAAAAATTTGATAAGGGTTTTGGCCCGCTTGATCTCTCAATGGAAGCAAACTACTAGTATCGTTTTGCTTCATTCTGGTACGATTTAAAAAAATAATAAAAAAAAAAATATTTTGGAAAACACAAATCCCCTTTTCACAATATGAACGCTCGATGATTTATTTTATAATGCAAATTTGGGATTTTGTTGTTCACTTGCCTAATAACTTTTAGCATTGTATGATTGGGTAGCATTTGCATTGTTTAATGTCTCCCGAAAAGTCCACCAAACAATTCAACTGTTTGTTTTAGTTCGTTCCTTTGCTGTTCCCATAAGGTCACAAACGACTCTGACTGTCTCTAGACGTCTTATTGCGTCAAATAATTCCAACTGTGACCTTGACCTTTGTCTTAAAAAATTAATAGGATTCTAGATTTTCATAAGGACTAAAAACGAATCAAGTACGGTCAAATTCCTAGAACGTTGTTAAATATAGAGTGTCAACAAGTGTGTTACGGACGGAAAGGCAGACCGAGGGTAAAGAAACCCTCGAATTTTGTAGGCGAGAGAATAAACTTGAACCCATTGGAATCGGAAATGCAGACAGATGTTATTTTACACGAAGACAATGGGGTTCAAATCGTCAAATGTCAACTAAAGCAAAGTTTGTTTGTATCGTTCTTTAAATGTCGTTTAAACTTTTTGTTTCTAAAATCAGAATTATCAGAAAAGCTTATAACGATCTTTCCAAAGACGTATGCTTATGATAAAGAATCAAAAATCGTGGACACCTTTTTATAGTCTTATAACAGATGAGAAGTGTGTGTGGTGGGGGGGGGGGGGGGGGGGGGGGGGGGTATTTTTTTTTGTGTTTATTTGTTTTGTGTTGTACTTATTTTTATTTGCTGTATACTACCAGTGTGCGCATTCAAAATCTAACTTCAATTACTGAATAAGAGGCTGATGGTGTGTGACCGGTTCATACATAATATTGCGGGGTTAAATATGTTCGTAAGAGCTCTTGACGAAACCCTTTTCTAACATCGGACAGTCGTGTAATTGTAACAGTAATTCATAAGTACATACTATGCAAATCGATTGAAAATGGCATGACTCATTATATCGGCAGGAATCGTTAAAAGAAATAACATAAAGACAATAGACACAAAGTACCAATATCAAAGTACTTGCAGTTACTGAAAGTAAAAGTATTAATAAAATAACAAAGGCTTACAAGATGTTAAAACAAGATAAATTATTCTCAAAACTAATATTAATTTGTCTAAAAATGTATTTATTGAATCTTTTCTGGTTCTTAAACAAATAACTTGATCTTTTCCTGCGTACTCTAATAAATACAATTGTTACAGATTTGTCTCAGCGGTATCAAACACGCCCAAACAGGTAACAAAAGAGTTCAGTTTTTATACTCATTGAGAAGGTCCCCAATCATATTGTATATTTCTTCCGACCAACACGAGCTCCAGCAGTAGTATCGACTTTCCTAACACGTCTATTTAAAATATGCATGAGGAAAAGTCATATCGGGTCAGTGACTGTTTATGACATAGAAATATACAGTCAACCCATTTTGACTAATCAAATAGAACGAGTGCAGTATAAAAAGATCTTATACTTATGGAAAACGTTGGTATAATTGTACCCCATGATAAAACTCATTTGTGCATATATTTATTCATTAAATTTGAGGAATTGCCTTATCCGTGTAATATGACTTTTGTTATCAACTGCTTCCGGTTATTATCGCATTCTTTGCTGTAACGATATCGCATGACATTTTGACGTCGTTCGTTAATTTTTGGAAATGATGTTATGTTTGTTTTTGTTTTTTTGTCACAAACTTATTAAGTTCATATAATTATATTACAATAAAAATATCAATATAAAACCATGCTTATACGTTTACATTTTTTTACTATTCGAGACAAACAAACGCATGTTTTTCACAATCGTAATGAATAAATTAAATATAGATGCACACATTGACAAGCCAAAGTGAATGTTAAATTTTGAATTGAAGCCTCGTGCTGGGAAATGAGGAGTGTTTTTGTCTACATGTGGTCTGTGCAATACTGGAATTCAGACTCGAAAAAGGGCCAATATATAAAGCCATATACTACGGAATTCGATTTGTCGTAAAAACGATATCTCTTTGCCGTCAAAACGACATCCCTAAATCGTAATTATGGAAGCCAATTTAGGACCTCCAAACCATATAATTTGAATTCGAAATAACGACCTTTCATCACGAATTGTAAAATTGTAATTCGTTATCATGAATTAAATTCGTTATCACATATTTTTTTTTGTTATTTGTGATAACGAATTAAAATTGTTATAACGAATTGTATAATTGGTTATAACGGATTATATTCGTGATAACAGTTTTAATTGTAATTTGTGATTTTGGGCTAAAACTCATTATCAGAGATTATAAGCTAACCTGACCCACAGGGTTAAGTGAGCTTTTCTCCTCACGTTGCGCCCGTCGCTGTCAATTACTTTTACAAAAATCTTCTTCACTAAAACCTTTCGGCCAAAGTGAAACAAACTTATTTAAAAACCAGTTGTTGGCATGACACGCACTGTGTTCTTCTCATATATGTTATGATGGTATGATACTAAACCCCTAACGGGAGGGATAATGCCTGATATTCATATGATGAAGACATAATCTTTCAATCAGTGTAATTGAAGTCTGGAGCTGGCATGCCAGTTAACTGCTAGTAGTCTGTTGTTATTTATGTATTATTGTCATTTTGTTTAGTTTCTTTGGTTACATCTTCTGACATCAGACTCGGACTTCTCTTGAACTGAATTTTAATGTGCGTATTGTTATGCGTTTCAATTTTTCTACATTGGTTAGAGGTATAGGGAGAGGGTGGAGATCTCATGTTTAACCTCGCCGCATTTTGGCGCCTGTCAGGAGCCTCTGGTCTTTGTTAGTCTTGTGTTATTTTTAACTTTAGTTTCTTGTGTATAATTTGGGGTTTAGTATGGCGTTCATTATCACTGAACTAGTATATATTATTCATTTAGGGGCCAGCTGAAGGACGCCTCCGGGTGCGGGAATTTCTCGCTGCATTGAAGACCTATTGGTGATTTTCTGCTGTTGTCTGTTATATGGTCAGGTTGTTGTCTCTTTGACACAATCATGTTTGTTGAGATACACAATGTTGATAGACATTCAAAGTACTCACATTAAATAAAAGATAGAAGACTTTATTGAAAATAGTCTTAGCGATAAATTGATACAAACGAACATTTGCAATACTTATTAATTGATAACGTCAAATGATATCAATAAAAAAAGGTCATAAAATTTAATACGTTTTACCAGTAACAAATTGTATAAAAACAAAATCAACGACAATTTGTAATCAAAGCACAAAAGTTTGGATTGTTTGGATGTGTGTCGAGTAAATTGAAAGAACTTACAATGATGGCCTCAAGAAAACTGTAATCATACCTATCGGAGATCAACGGTTTTTCTTGAGGTAGCAGCAATTTCTGGCTTGTGAATTTGTTATCTAATTCTATCACTTTTTGCTTAAATATAAATTTGAAAAGTATGAATATGAAAAACAAATTGAAACTATATTAAAACTACAATCATTAAAAGTGATAATTATTAATCGTTTCAATATTTGAGTTGAAATAACGTTGAAAATTTTAAGGACAAGTGCTCGTTGTATAAATTATATAGATTATAATTCTCTTAAAAATTTAAATATAAAACCCCTATTAAACGAAGATTCATTGGTTAGTATTATCACATTTTGGTCGTTGCTTGCTTGTAGTGGCTATATAAATTATATAATATAATTTAGATAATATATAATTTAGACCAAACAGTAGTCCAAAGTATTGAAATTATTACCCGGAACATGCATACGTAAAAAAGCAATCGTATTTCAAACAGCAATGATACACATCTATGCACTCCTGCTAAATCAGAATACATCTACATGAAGGCGACAAATTTATAGGTACTGTCAGAATTGGATGATCGAAAATAAATACAATTAGAATAAAACCGTCATAAAAGATCAAACAATGGACACGTGGAAATAGAGACAACAATTATGTAAACTATTTCTGAACAATATGATCGCCCTTAACTAAAAATCATCTTCCAAGAAAAAAGCAATCACAGAAAAAAAACGAGGAATGTTAATCATTTCCCTTGAATGACTGGTTTATCCTGCTTCGCTTCTGCATTTTTACAGGAAATAGGTAGTAAAATCCTGTGCCGACAACTTTTCAGTTTAATGGTATACATGTATCTTTGTCTTGAAATTGTATTTTTTTTATTTACATGGCATAAAACAAATTTAGAGATATTTGACCGTCATAAATTTAATTGTAATCTAATACGAATAGTTTATATGTGAATGTTCTTCGTGAGTTCCCTTCCAAAATTGATTATTCTCGGTTGGCTATATTCCGTTGATTTCCTAAGAAATGTTCTAACCCATAGTCGTATTTGTTTTAGGCAGTCCCTAGTTGTCAGCTCTACCGAACAGATTAGTGGAGAAGACCGTTTAGTGTTTACAGTATTGACAAAGGTTTCTGCAAAAGAAAAGTAGTGCCTTTAGATAAAAACGACAAAGGAAACCAGAAGTTTGCTGTTTACACCACTAGATATATTTAAATTTTCTTTGTTTTCTAAATAGAAAACCAGTTTGTTTTTCATATCTGTTCAATGTATATTTGTATAAATATGTATAATATCAATAAAATTGAGAATGGAAATGAGGAATGTGTCAAAGAGACAACAATCCGACCATAGAACAGACAGCAGATGGTCATCAACAGGTCTTCAATGCAGCGAGAAATTCCCGCACCCGGAGGCGTCCTTCGGCTGTCCCCTAACACTTTGGTCATATTTCATTTTTCTAATTTATCCAGTATTTTGTTTATTTGATTTTGTGTACATGCAAGATGTCGAACAAAAACAAAATGTAATAAACAGTTTCAAGAAATAACTGGTAGATAGATGGCTTTTGAAAGCTGAAAGATTTTAAACAGTGTTTTTCTAAATATTTTAAGAGATTAAAAAGTGACCCAATGATACCTTTTCCTTACTTAGATCGTACACAAAAAAGTTTCAGTAATAACAATAAAAAAACACAAAAATACTGAACTCCGAGGAAAACTCAAAACGGAAAGTCCGTAATTAAATGGCAAAATCAAAAGTTCAAACACATCAAATGAATGGACAACAACTGTCATATTCCTGACTTGATTTTGTTAACAACGTTGCGAGGTAAAAATAAATTTCTACGTACCCTGATCATGAGTTCGTTGGTACCCTGTTGAAACATGCTCTTCTGAACAAACTTGCTGACAGTATAAGATAGCGATGGACACACTAACTACAATAACAGATTTCATTATGTGCCCCAGTATCAATGCATCATATCAAATATTTTGTTTTATATATAGTATATTTATGATTAATTTGATATCATTATTCCTTGCGTAAATCACACCTATTGTTTTTATCTTAATCTATATTAGACGATAAGCTGTGTAAGTTGAATATGCTTATATCCTATCTCTAGGGAGTACCAGTGACGATCAATTTCATTCACATGTAGACTTATCATTTTGAATATCATTTTTCCATTTCTCAAATGTCACTTTACTGTTAAATTAACTCATCATAGATACCATGACTAAATTTTATATATACGCCAGACGCGCGTTTCGTCAACAAACGACTCATCAGTGACGCTCGAATCCAAAAAAGTTTTAAAAAATCCAAATAAAGTACGAAGTTAAAGAGCATTTAGATCCAAAATTCCTAAAAGTGTTGCCAAATACAGCTAAGGTAATTTTTGCCTGAGTTAGAAAAGCCTTAGTATTTCAAAAAATTCAATTTTTTGCAAACAGTTAATTTATAAATATAACAATATCAAAGGAACACTGTTCTGTTCTACGACAGGTGCTTTTGCACTTTTGTTTAATTAGGTAGCAAAACATGAACATGCTAATTTGAAAACAGGCACATAAAAAACATACATATACTCGTACTTGTATATACTTCATGTGAGTCAAAAAACAAAACAAAAAAAAACACGAAAAAACGAAAAAAATAAAGAATCGAAAAAGATTCAAAATGTTAGACATACGTTAAAAATACGAAAGAAATCATATAAAAAGAAAATTACCATAAGGAAAAGCTGTATTAAGAACAGGCTACATTCCATTCCAAAGTTCATTATTGAGAAAGAAACAAAGCTAACTGAGAGAAGTCTGAAAACTCTACAGATACATGATTGCATGGTGTTCACTGTCACAATATTTCTTTTATATCCAATACGAAAATGAAATTATAATACCTTTGTATAGATTGTACAACCGATTTGAACGAACCTGGTGGAACGGCAAATATTTATATATTTTTACTTACAACAATCTATCTTAAAATAAACTCATCATAGATACCAGGATTAAAATTTTATATTTACGCCAGACGCACGTTTCGTCTTCAAAAAACTCATCATTGACACTCGAATAAAAAAATGTTCAAAAGACCAAAAAGAGTACAAAGTTGAAGAGCATTGAGGACCACAAATTCCTAAAAGTTTGGCCAAATACAGCTAAGGTCATCTAAAAGAAACTATTATGATTTGCACTTAAAATGCAAACTTCTGACATATTTCTTGTTATTAACTTCACAAAAATCAGACTAGACATAATATATAGATGCAAATATACTTCCCACACTGCACTGTCGACCTAACACTCCACCAACAATAGTCTTATTGTCTGCAGTAAGAAGAAGTTATTGCATGCATATGCCACCTTCAGGCTTATCTTGAGGAATACGTTTATAAGAAAACTCATCACAGAAACTTGATTTAAAATGTATACGCTAGACGCGTTTTTCGACCGCATATGACTGATGAGGGACACTCCTATCAAAAAAGTAAAATGGCTAAATAAAATACGAAGTAGGGAGCATTAAGGACATAAGGGTCAGAAAGGTTCTGTCAAGATATTTATTTGATATAGACCTAGATGAACATAGAGGAATCGAATATATTCACGATGGGACTAAATCAAATACCAGCCATGGTCTTGGAGATTTTTTGTTAACAAGTAGTCAGTATTAAAAGTAGAGGTTATAATTCTTTTATCTCAATTTCAATATTTTTGACAGAATATCAAGATTGTGTATCAAATATTTGCTAGTCTAGATCTGTTTAACCCTCTTTAATCGGTCATGATATACTATCTGTCTGACGTATAACAAAAGTAATATGTAAGTAGTAAACTAGTAAACTAAATCTTTTAACCTGAGAATATACTTTTGCTGACTATAGAGCTTTTATAATTTGTATAATGCTTTTAAACGTCGTCATTAATAACTTCTGAACAAATACAAACACGCGAAGAATAATCATAACCTCAATTATGAGCGATTTATGCAATGTTTTGTTGCGTGTTAAAAAAATCAAAATCATTTTGAAAGTACAGATTTTGTTCTGTTAAGGTGGTACCCAACACCTTAACTAAAAATAATTTGGCTCGTTTAATTTTCATAAAATTATGACAAAGTATTTACTTTGACCCCTTGACAAAAATATAAAAATATAAAAATTAGAATAAAAAATTGAACCAACCGTTTCAGAAAAAATTACACTGGTTATATAGCAGTTTGACAAGCACTTATTTTGATCATCGACAAGCTAAATATTCCCTAAACAACACAACGTAATTAAAACTTTATCTGATTTTACAGAGTTATCGCCCTGTAGTGTTAGATACCACCTTAATACACATTATTCATTTTAGTTAGCGATGTCCCTTGATGGATTTTGAACAAAACTGGTAAGATGTGCAAATTTGAATTAAAAAAATCCCCACAACAGTAGCATATGGTGCTGAATTACATTTTGCTTTTATTGAAGAATTTACAAAATTGATACAGTATCGTATATAAAGGAATTAGACTCAATGATATTCAAACTCCACCAGCATTGACATCGACCCAGTGGTTGTAAATAAACTCA
This sequence comes from Mytilus edulis, assembly GCA_019925275.1. NCBI lineage: Eukaryota > Metazoa > Mollusca > Bivalvia > Mytilida > Mytilidae > Mytilus > Mytilus edulis. Next base: position 62,877,667 of record CM034351.1, on the reverse strand, counting down.
TCATAAATACTAGGATTAGATACTTTATTAGCATTGACTTCTATCATTTCCAAAAAGTTTAAATTGGCATGCACATTCATAATAATGTTATAAAAAGCGTTTTTAGTTTAATTTCTAGTATTGTATTTACATAGAGGCCAGACATATCTCTGTGATCATAGTCTTTACTCTGACGCAACTCTCGTATATATAAGAAGATGTGGTATGAGTGCCAATGAGACAACTCTCAATTCAAGTCATAATTTGTAAATAAGGGGCGACAGTTACAAAAGGAACAGTCAAACTCATAAAACAGACAAATCATAGTACACAATAAAACTAAAGACTAAGCAACACGAACCCCACCTAAAACTGGGGTGATCTCAGGTGCTCCGGAAGGGTAAGTAGATCCTGTTCCACATGTTGCACTTGTCGTGTTGCTCAAGTTTTTATAAACCCGGTAAATAGTCTAATTCTGTAGGTCACATTCATGAAAAGGTAAGGGGATTGTAGTTGCGACGTAAGAAACATATCCGATATCATCTGTGAAACGGTTATGTAAAAGTAAACCATTAATTTAGAGGTCAAATTCCGGTCTTCAACTTGGAGCTTTGGCTTACACCGAACAGCAAGCCTTAAAGGGCCAAAAATGATTATATTGTGAAACAATTCAAACTGGAATCAAACGGTCTACTTTATGTAAAAAACGAGAAACGAGACACACTTAGGAACCACACTAACAAGCAAAAGCATTGTACATCAGGTTCCTGACGTAAAACAGATGAGAACAAATGAAGCGGGTTTGAACGTTTTAATAGGTACCAACCTCTCATATTTATCGATATTGAACTACTCAATTTTTTTTCTGTCAGTCATAAAAATCTCGAAAATGCCATTGATGTTTATTTTTTTGTATCCCAAGATTTTTTTCAGGTTGGTAAATAAATAATTACTTTAAAAGTATCCATTAAAGCAATGAAACTTTAGCTGGCGATTTTAAAATTAAATCATTCTTTTTACATGTTTCATTAAAATATGAGAATTAGAATAATATTTTTTTAACAGATACTTACATTAAATATATATATCAATATCAATCAATATGTTAAACTTTTACACGAACTTTGTGTAGCTCAAGCTACAAAGATATTTTTTGTCATGCATCCGATTTCACTTAGATAGATGCACACGCCCGATGAAGCTAATTTGTTTAGCGAAATATTGCGTGAATAATATATAAAATATAACAACTAATTTTCTAACACTCATTAGTGTGTTAAAGTTACATTCTTAGACACTTATATAATTTAATTTAGTAAATGCATGATTAGTTTATTTACAAACTGATCCACACCTAGATAGATTGAATGTTGATTGTTGCTATTTTTAGACACTATATATATATATGCATTAATAGAATGATGTGGGTGAATCCTAATGAGACAGTAATCAAATGACAGAACAATAAAAAGGTGTCTATCATTGTCTATACGATACTAATTGCAAGCTATCAATCTCCCCTAGTCTATAAAAAGAAAATGCGAATTGATTAAATTGTAGCAATTAAATATCTGCCAGAAATTCGAATTTCTTGATGTAAC
>CM034351.1:62848950-62875987 GCA_019925275.1 Mytilus edulis | reverse complement strand
CCGAATCTAGAACGTTTACTAGGTATATATTGTAGCATAGCTGTTCTCCCTTTCGTACCTACAAGTGATTCGTCGATTGAAAGTTCCTTTCTTGGGCAATAATAAAACAGAAATTTGCGGTTTACAAAATCTATAAGTGGCTGAAATCTTTGTGCAGGACGATAGTTTTGGTTATTACGATTGGGAAGTCGGTTATCACAGACGAGTCGAAGAAATTTCAAGATATTTTGAAAGCGGTTTCTTGAAAACATGCATCTGAACCAAGGTGTTGACTGCGATACTGATTTTGTATTCCAGTACTCGCTTATCGATACTTTTCGGATTTAGACCCATATTGAAAAGGACCGAAAGAAAACCTTTAAATTCAAACATCGTAAGGTTTCCATTTCTCCTCCACCTAAGTTTTCTTGATTTTCTTCCAATATAGTGCCGAGCTGTGTTACACATATCATTGGCATAACTGAAAATAAATATAATAGAATTAATTAATTGTAGTGTATCTTGTTTGAAAGTTATGTATTGAATTTTATTTTTGATCTATATTAAATTGTTTCTACATTACTGTATTCATATTTCAGTCGTGTTCTCACAGGAACTTGTTGCAGGACCGTTAAATTGGTTACAAAACTCTAATTTGACATTCATATCATAGGGAATATGTTTACTTAATTTCAAGTTGATTGGACTTCAACTTCATTAAAACTACTTTGGTCAAAAACTTTAAATGGAGGCATCACAGACGGACGGACGAACTTGGCGAACGAGCGAACAGACAGATCAACATCACACCCCTCTGTTATCATTGGTGGGGGCATCAAAATGAAGTTATATAGATTTTTTTCTGAGACAAGTGCTTTACTGTACATAACCTTAATAATAATAAAAAAAAACGTAATAAGCACTCTGTTGTATCAATGTTTTTTTTTTATTTCGTTATTAATCTTTTTCTATCTCTTTCAAATATTAACCCATTTTAGAATGTATTTTGGAGGCATTTACATTTTTATTTGAAAGAAAAAGTATTGTTTGAAGATTATTTGCAGATTTCAGAATTTGCGCCTCAATTTTTTTGTGTGCTAGATTGTCAGATAGTTTGTTTTGTTAGGCTAATGAAACTATTTATATAAAATCATGCTACATTCAGTAAAGGTGTAGTGCATGGAGACCGAAAAATTGATATATATATCACGAGAAGACATCAAATATTTAAAGTTCTTGGTGCTTTTGTTAGTATAAATAAAAAACAACCTTTCCAAAACTTAACAACGATCATGTTTCTTTTATAATCAGAAAATATAGAGTAAAATGAAGAGTTTCAAACATGTATCAAGCTATCAGGTGCTCTCGCTTGCTTACAGCGCACGTTGAATTAACTGATAAATCCTTCTTAGAACTTAAAAAAAGGAAACTATTCCTTTTCTCGTTAGATTATTTCCGATAAAACTGATAAATTAGTTTTAATAATAAACATTATCAATATTTGTAGAAATACAGATTTTTCCAAAAACCAACCTGTTTGTTTGTCTCACAAACTCTTTCATCAGCTCAATGGAAAACAATAAATAAAAATACGCAATTGGCGGTGAGTTTGTATCTGGCATTCTTATTGGTCCTCGCTGATTTATATTAAATTTAGGTTCTTCGTCTTCCTCTGGTGGCAAAACCCGAAACCAAGGCGTTGGATCAGCGTTGACGCCGGCCATTTTCCTAATCGAGCACTCCGCTTTATGACGTCATACTTATTATTAAGTAACGTCAAAATTCCGTTGGCCTTTGGGCCTCAGCGTGGCACTCAACGGTAGTGTTTTTGAATAGGCCGGATAGGCCGTATGGCAGAGAAAAGGTTAACTTGTTTAACAGAATAAACAAATCACTTTATTGAAAATATTTTTTAAACGTGTTAATGGGGCGAGAAGGTACATTTGTCATCATTGTCATGTTTGAAGCTTTTTAATTTGTTAATGTTTATTTAAAAAAAAAATAAGTTGCAATACATGTGGGTGTCAGAAGGGGTAAAGCAAATATGCCAAACTTCATGAAAATGATTAAAACTGTGTTTTAACAAGTGAAATACAAAACAGAATTTATTTTATAATATACATGTTCAACTTTATGATAACTACGATATTTTCTCTTAATTTGATCAATTATTAATTGGGAGCTTATATATCCATGAAATTAAAAATGTATATACATGTAGTCATGATAGTACATTACATGTACATGTTAATGTACATGTATGTGCAAGTACATTTGTATGCTTTATAAAATAAAACAATACAATGTACGTACATGTTATACCTACATTGTAGTAATTTCTTTGACAGAAAATGCAAGTTACAATACATTTTACTGTATTATATTATGGCATTTATGGTCTGGAGATATAGGTTGGGGGTGAGAGAGGTTTTGGCAATTATAAGTCTGACTGGTTAGCCTACATGTATAACATTTACCAAGTCAGGCAAAATGTACACTAGTCATTTTTTGGGCCCTTTATAGCTTGCTGTTCGGTGTGAGCCAAGGTTCCGTGTTGAAGATCGTACTTTGACTTATAATGATTTACTTTTACAAATTGTGACTTGGATGGAGAGTTGTCTCATTGGCACTCATAGCACATCTTCTTATATATATGTACATTTTAGTCACATTTTGTCAATTTATCTTTTTTTGTGTGATGGTCTACTCCTCCAAGGTACAGATGTACAGTGTATATTTAGTCCACTGTAACATCATCAAACTGGACACCTGATATCATTTGAATACATTTTCTCAAATAAATCTATCCTTCATAAGGAAAATAAAAAATCAAAATTAAGTTGTAAGTATTACTTTTACTTACCATTACTCCATGGTCTATCTGAATCTTTCTGTTTTGTTGACTGGTTACTCCTGTTATTTCTCTCCTTTTTCAATTGGGTAGAGGGTGAATACACTGTTTCCCCTGGGTTTTTTTTCGAGGAAAAGGGCACACAGCCAAAAGAAAGGTTCTGAAAAGCCACACATGGCAAAACGAAGACATACAAACAATGTCCTCACGAGTTATCAAGCTTATATGTCATGCTTGCTCATTGACATGGGAATTTTTCCTTTGTCATGTTGGTACTTCTTAATATATTTTATTATTTTTTCCTAAATGATATACAATGAATCTACAATGTATGTGTTGCAGTCTTATTGTCCGACTGGAGGATCGTCGTGGGGATATCGTTGATACAGTCCTGATAAATTGAAAACTACAACAAATGGAATTCTCCTTCAGTACTACAGTAGACACATCAACATGTCACTTGAAAATATGTGAAAGGTCATGCTTTCGTCTAAAAAAAACTATATATCTCCACATCATGCAGAGTATCTTCTCAAAAGGGATATGAACGCCCGTTACGGTAAAAACGACATAAATTTGTGCAATATCAAATGAAACACAGCAGATAAAAAATCTTTTCAAACAGGAAGTTAGAAAATGTAAACATTGCAGTTCAGGGATGAATAAAGAAAAAAAGGTATTTATACTTTTTATTCCATTTTATTGAATATGAACCACTGTGTTATTTCATAAAAATAAAGACAATGACACAGAATTTGTTTTTTTTAAAATCTATTTAGATAATGACTTTGGATGTTTTTCAGTCACATGGCAACTTGTTAGTAAGGGGGTAATATTTCTTGAAAAACGTTATCTTTCTTAGATCTTGTTTACTCCAAAAATAAAACCAAATTTACTCAAAATCAGTACTAGGCTACATATTTTATTTTTTATATGTTTTAAAGAAAATTATTATATTTAGTTTGTATTTACCATTTTCCCTAAATCATCCGGTCTTTGGAGAAAATATTGAAATTCCTATACAGGAACAAATGGAAAAGTTCATGTTTTCCAAACATTCAATATAGCACCAAGAATAATATACTTTATTCAATGGTTTATTATTACAAATTTAGTACTAGCTTCACAAGACCTTTCAATACAAAAAGTATTGTTAACATGGTTAATTTCTGTGATACAGTGTGTATCACTATTTCATCATTTTGCATGATTCTTAGGCAGACTGCTACTTAAACACTAAACACTTAAAAACTATTAAGTTAATTGGACTTAAGCCAATTAATGTAAATACAAAACAAATATGAAACTGAATCAATCCCTTTTGAATGTGCATCAAAAGGATAATGAAAGATGATTTCGGTTATTCTTACTTAATCATTAAAATTTTTAGTAGTTACACTCAAAATACCGAGTTGGATTTAAACTGTAGAAACACCATATTCAACTTGAATTTTATCAAAATCAACATTCAAGCAGCGATAAAATTTGTATATCAGTTGACATCATTTAAACTTTTACCTAATATTCAAAACAGATTTGAAACTAGCGATTTACACGAACAATACATATTCTTGGTGTGTGTACATTTATCTTTCAGATAAAATTGAAATAAGGTAAAATAGTGCAGAGGATTTCAAATCAATAATTTAAGATATAAATTAGATACAAAGAAATCGAAAGTACGACAACGATTCAACAGACAGGGTAGGTATAATTATTTCGCAAAATATACTAAAACAGCAACTAAGAGATCTTAAAAGCAAGATTAAGATTTGACAGATTGTTATGTGGGACCACAGTTGAATTCCCCTTATTAAATGGTCAGCCTATTTTCGGTTTTGGCACAGCCGCATGCGCATTATCACGTAATGTAAACTTATAATTTTTAAACATTTTCATTGTATCAAATGAGCAGCTTTTTAGCCTATACTATTTTATTTTCACGAATGAGTCTTTAGTCGAAGAAACGCGAGTCTAGCGTTAAACTTTATAAACTTAGTATCTTCCATTAATTGACCTGTATAGCTACGTCACAGTGTTTTTGTAGTTCGTTATCCATAGTAAAAATATTGTCTTTTTCCCTAAGCCTGGTATCTACGAAGCGTTTATTTACAACCACTGGGTCAATGCAACTGCTAGTGGAGGAGTCTTCCCCGGGGGTATCCCCAGACCAGTTTTTAGCACTTCTGTTTGACAGAATTATCAGTAATATGGTCTCTATCATAAATTAACTGCGTACTAATATTGCATTTTCGGAATACTAAGGAGTGTTACCAACAAAATAGATAACCTTGCGGAATTTATACCATCAATGCCCTTTTTGATGGGTCTTAGGTAGACGGAACTCCGGTCTGGCGTCAAACTTTTAAAGCCTGGAATCTTTAATAAGTTTATATCAGCAGTTGTTATCAAATAGCCCGTTGGTGGTTTTTTTTTGTTGCAGTTCAGTTTTCTGTTGATCCGATGTTTTCCTCTTTTGGCTGATGTGTTGCCCTCGGTTTTAGTTTGTAACCCGGATTTGTTTCCGCTAAATCGATTTATTGAATAGCGGTTTACTTCTGCTGCCTTTATTTATGTCCTTTATTACATTGGTTGCAATGAATTATCATGACTTTCAAGTGAGATAAAAACAGTTAACTTCACATGTGAAATAAAATCGGTTATTTCACTCCTCTTACGTCATAGGTGTTGTCAAGATGTTGTCGATTACGTCGCATCAAATCAAATTGTGAATGCGTAGGAAAAAGATATAGTTCCTTACATTTTCTACTTAAATTCCATTGAAAAGCCCATTGTCAATGAAATAAAAAGCATAACTAATCAATGAATTCAAATATCGAAAAATATTTAACTCGTGATCGAGCAACACTGATAATTTACTCATGCGCTATAAGCAATCGTGAATTAATGTGTTGTTTGATCACTCGTTGAATATTTTTCTATATTTGAAATCTTCCATTACCTATTCTATTCTTACTAACTTATATTAATTTTGTAATTAAACAACAGATAACTAACGAAGCAGCATCAGATGCTTTCAATTTCGTTATGCTAAATTTGTTGTTTTCTGTGCAGAATTTTGTTGATTGTTGCTTGTCTGTTCGTACTTTGTCTTTTTTATTTATCAACTTCATTTTATTTGACAATAAATGATGAAAAACATGTTTTAACAAGCTTGCAGTAATGTCTAGGACTTGTTGATTGGCACTTCATGATTTGTCAAGTCCTTTCGAACTTTTTTCCAGTTCGTTCTTATGTATTGCTGTTATAATGCTGTTACACATATATAAGATGAGGGATGTTAAACTATTAAAAACCTTTTTAACCCTGTCACATTCTTTACGTACATGTCTCAAGCCAGAAGCCTGAAATGATGATGTCGTCAGTTGTTATTTGTCATTTTTTTTTAGATTATTTATCTTATTATTCATGTTATTATGGGCATAGATCTTGCTGTTGGTTTTGTCTTTTGACTTGTTGAATCTTTTATAGCTACCTTGTATAAAGTATAGGTGCAAAATTAAAAGAGCGATAAAATCGCCATCAACCTTTTTTTCTAAAGACAATTCTGTAATTTTTTTTTATATGTGCCTGTTCCAAGTCAGGGGCCTGTCATTCAGTGCTTGTCGTTTGTTGCTGTGTAACATATTTATTTTTCGTTACTTATTTTGTACATAAATTAGGCCGTAATTTTTCTAGTTTGAATGGTTTAACATTTGTCATTTCGGGGCCTTTAATAGTTGACTATGCAGTATGGACTTTTCTCATTGTTGAAGGCCATACGGTTACCTATAGTTATTAGTTTCTGTGTCATTTGGTCTTTTGTGGAGAGTTGTCTCATTGTCGATCATACCACCTCTTCTTTTTTTTATATTAAACATAGATATGAATAAATATTTCGCTAGATAAACCAGCTTCATCGGGCATGCATCTATCAAGCTGAAATGAAATGCTAATAAGAAACTTTTTGTAGTTCATTGTATATATAATTTTGCTGCTAAGAAAATGAATTGGATGAAGTTCAAGATTATTAATTTTAGTTACGATACCTGTTGTTGATGTATGGTAAGTTTTCAAAGTCCGTTAACGATTATGACGCGACTGTCATACAAGTGAGAGGTTTAGCTAGCTATACAACTAGGTTGAATCCGCCATTTTCTACATTAGAAAATGCCTGTACCAAGTCAGTAATATGGCACTTGTTATCCATTCGTTTGATGTGTTTGAGCATTTGATTTTGCCATGTGATTAGGGACTTTCCGTTTTGAATTTTCCTCGGAGTTCAGTATTTTTGTGATTTTACTTTTTAACAAACATTTCATATCCACTGGTTTTCATTGCAAAAGATTGTATTTCCTACGATACTGGTCAAAATACCACCAATTAAACAAAGTACAATATGCATTTTTCAAAGTTAAACAGGAAATACATAACATAAATAAGTCTTTTTTCAACCTTGATATCATATGAAAGACATCATGCCTTAAGGAGGTAAACCTAGGTTAAGGGAAATAACTCTTAAAATCATCAGTACGTTTGTGTCAGCCATTTTCATTAATATGTTCTAAGCTTCTTGGATACATAGATTATTTCCAATCTGTTTCAGGTAAATGCTTGAAATTCATTGAAGAAACTTGACTTTTACAAACGCATAACTGATTTAAAGAGTTATCTCCCTGAACTAAGGTCTACCCCTTAATGTTAGAATTAACACAATATTGGGCAATTAAATATTTAAGAGCGATGTTATGGGAACCTGAAATAGAAGGGATTTTGAATTCGAAAACAGGTTATTCACCTCAGAAACTTACAAAACCTTTGAATATACTTATTAAGGAGGGATATAATTACGATACTGTTGTCAAGTCATTAAAGATTGCATATTTTGGCGTTAATATTGAGTCACTGATAAGGTCTTTGCATCGGAACTAAACACATTTATTCTAAAGACAGTTGTTGGCATGACACGGGTTATGTTCTTCTCATATATGTTATGATGGTATGATACTAAACCCCTAACGGGACGGATTGTGCCTGATGTTCATATGATGAAATCATAATCTTTCAGTCAGTTTAATTGAAGTCTGGAGCTGGCATGTCAGTTAACTGTTAGTCTGTTGTTATTTATGTATTATTGTCATTATGTTTATTTTCTTTGGTTACATCTTCTGACATCAGACTCGGATTTCTCTTGAACTGAATTTTAATGCGTATTGTTATGCGTTTACTTTACTACATTGGTTAGGGGTATAGGGGGAGGGTTGAGATCTCACAAACATGTTTAACCCCGCCGCATTTTTGCGCCTGTCCCAAGTCAGGAGCCTCTGGCCTTTGTTAGTCTTGTATTATTTTAATTTTAGTTTCTTGTGTACAATTTGGAAATTAGTATGGCGTTCATTATCACTGGACTAGTATATATTTGTTTAGGGGCCAGCTGAAGGACGCCTCCGGGTGCGGGAATATCTCGCTACATTGAAGACCTGTTGGTGACCCTCTGCTGTTGTTTTTTATTTGGTCGGGTTGTTGTCTCTTTGACACATTCCCCATTTCCATTCTCAATTTTATTTTATGGTCACATAACATTAAATTGCGTTCATTTAAAATCTAGATGTCAATTGGCCCTTTTTTTGAATTCTTGATAGTGTAATTTGTATTTGAAAAAAAATAGAATTGTGTTAGCATTCACATATGTAGATTTAAAAAAAGCAGATGTGTATTAATTTTGAGTTGAATATTCGTTTAAATATCTTAAGCCAAATGATTCCCCAATTTATTCAAATATGAACCGTTTTTATAAAGTCGACAATATATGCGCACATTATAGTCATAAACAAAAATCTAAAACAATTGGTTGCTACGCAACACATGTTTTTCTCAGTAAAATTTGAAGTAACGGAGTACAGACTATTTTTTTTTTACAAAATATAGTCGCATGAGTACGATGAGCAATTTAACAGCTCTCGTCGATTCCTTTATTCTGTTTGATTTGAAGTCTACATGTGAATGTAAAAATAAAGTCAGTTTTATGTGTCGCCTTTCCGAGGAGAGAGTTGCTGAGCAACATTAAAAGGGGACAACTACACTATTATCAAATGTTCTTGGGAATATATAAAAATATTTTTATCCAATATTCCTGAAAAGAAATGAAAACAACACGTTGTAAATTTCATGCGCTCGAAGCGCTTTTTCTGTATTTACCTACATCAGGGAACGCTCAAAGCCAAATATTTTAAATCCAAGGATGCATAGAAACCAAAATAATTAAAGTGCTATAATAATATGTTTAAATTACATCCAAGTGCTTACAACTAAATCATATATATATATTCTGAAACTTTTATGATAATGCTTTTTTCTCCTTAGAACCTGACATATTCCTAAGTAACAGACTTATAATTCTATTTTCAATAAATATATATTCACAAACTCTGATCCCTTTTCACATCCCAAAATTTCCTGAAAACACCAAATTGACTGTTAATAAATATTTAAAAAAGAATAAAGATATGTACAAACTATTTAACCATATTAAACCATATTAAGTAATACTTTCTAGCAATAGTTATCTTCTTCTTGACTCTAATAGTATCGTTTTAACCACTGAAATATCATGTTGTATCAGAAATCGTGTAGAGGCTGCTTAGATAGCAATGATTTATTTTTCCAAGAGATAAAATGCATAAAGACAAAAAAATAATAAATTGTGGATCAATTATTTTGCACATCTACGTCATATACTACAAAGGTAAAACACTAAACAAAAACCATTTTACAGCATTTGATAGAAGGATATTAGGGAAAAAAATTATTTCCAGATATTATTCTCTAAGTAAAAAAAAATGATTTTGAATGTTCTAGGTTCAAAGTCACAACAGCCATTGATAAACTGGCAGTCTGCAATCGGGGTAATTATTTGGTTACCGGTTAATATCTTTCGAAAAAGATATCCAATGTGAACTGAACTCCACTAAACGAAAGATTAAAATACATATTTTAATTTGTTCATGAAATACCACGATTGCAAGTGTGGACACATATATGTCTTGCCCGTGGTAATTTAGCACTGGGCATATATTTTTATGTCAATTGTACAGGAATCTGTTTAGTTGATATGTACACTTTAAAATCAAAGTATAATCAAATAGATGATCAACGTCTACTTGCATGAATTGGGGACTACATAGTAAGTCCATCATATATTTATTCAGGCAAAGACAAGATGATATGTTTCTACTTAATAATGGGAAGTTGATTGGGGAAATCTGAAATTGTCACATTAATCATACATCATAGTTTACAGTTCTCCATCAGTATCAATTAAAAAAAAAAAAAGATGTACATGTTGATATGAATCGGACCTCAGTTTAAGTTTGCCTTTCCTTGCTTTAGGTTAGATGAGCTAAGATAAAGATCGAGTTGTAGTATGATTGCCAATATGACAACTATACACCAGATGCCAAATGACGAAGATGTAAGCACGTATAGGCCTCCGTTCACTTTCAACAATGAACAAAACTATATGCTATAGCTTAAAGGCCACGGCTTGGCAAAATATTTGACAATTCAAATGAGAAATCCTACCGAGTGATTTATGCTAAAGCAGTACATAAAAGACACAATCACGAGAGACAGTAACTAACGACTGAACGACGCAGGTGCCTGACTTTGGTTGTGGCGGGTATAAATATGTTAACGAGACATCAACAATGTAGTTGCACAACATAATACTAATTTTAGTATCAGCTGGAAAAGGTTTGACTTGTCAGATTGGCACGATTATTAAACAACAATTAACCAAAAGACAAAAGAGACTGAGTACAGTACAAAAATCAGAACAATATACCTCTTGTTTTCAGGATGTTTCAACAAGGGTTTGGATAATGTTTAGATGTTTCTAAAATTCTTTCTTCAAAAGCGTAAACATTTGATCCATTGTTTGAATTCATAATATAATTCATAATATAATTAATGATCTCAGTTCAAGTGCGCTAGTTTAAATAAAAATCTGCAAAGATGACAATTTCAACATTTGTTCTTTAAACTATATAACAAAACTTGATAAGCAACATCAAACATATGCCATTTAAATAAGACAGATTGAGTTAAGACATTTTAAATTAAAGATGCTTCATCGTATTTTGAAGTTTTTATATATACATGAAAAACTAGACAAATATTTGGCTATTGTGTCATTACTGAATATTATGTAGTATGTGCTTTGTTGATTAGAGAAATTGAAATAAATTATTAGAGTGAATCTTAAAGAGATTAAAATTTTAAATAAATTATTTTAAAGATTCAAGGATTTGGTTTTGGAAGTTTGGATGTGCCTGTAAAAATACTTAGTATTAACGGAATATAATTTTCTAAAACTTACCTGGAGGTGTGTTTACAGTCTTTAAATTAGATACGATCCATATATTCTAAAACGTTATCAATTCACCACCATAATAACATCTTTGAATATTGTTTCTGTTGGTATTAAACAGTGATAGTGTTATTAATTCATTGAATCATAACCAAAATATGTATTGAAATTCAGTTATTAATATTAACGGTTCTATAAGCTGACGATACTAGTGTTTGGCAATTCGCAAGGTCATGTTTTCCTCGACTGTTTTTGACATATATACACTATATCCATTGGATGTGTTCGTGGATGATTAATATTTTGTCTTGTATACTTGACTTTTCATTAGTTTTTATTGGCTTTGAACTAACTTTCAGTAACTGCGGGTGCTCCTTATGTACATGTACTTTGTGTGTTTTTTTCAGTTTTGTTTGTTGTGATTTGTAGTTTATAAGCAGAATAATATTTTAACGTTGTTTCGACATATAGCACAAAGGTTTAGCACTTCGATATCAAAACCAGGTAAATGAACATGCATACATCTTATGCTTTTTTTTATACAACCTATTCATTACATTAATGATAAAAAAAAAAGAAGTGACCTTAGCAAAAATATTAACCGCATTCCCAAGTTTAAAAATAACCCACAATTTCGTGTCTATATTTCATAGAGCGATAAATATTACACCTTGATCTGTAAAATTTACTTGTTATATGGAGATTTCGTAATAATAAATATTGATTTGTTTGAACAAATTCAAGGCCAGATAAATAGAAGTGCCTTTTTATCAAAGGTCACGATAGTAGCATAATTGTGGATAACTTAAAAAGTTTCGAACAACGTATTATAAACTCATAAAAAATGTTGAATTGAGTATTTTTAATACATGTGATAGTTAAATGTAGAAATTTCTATCATACGTTTAAAGAAAAGTATAAATGAACATTCTACTTGCAAAAACCCTGACTGGGAAAATGGAGCCCCACCTAAAACACAAACGTTTGTTTGCCGACTAGCTAGCTTGCTGCTTGTGTATATAGAAAACAACAAAGATAGCTAGACTGTATAAACAAATAATTTCAAATTAAACAAGAATTTCTTAACACCAAACTTAATTGCGATTCATAAATCATAAACCTAATTGCTTCGACACTTTTAATCTGTTTTCAATATAATCAGCCACATAACCATCTTTACTAAAATCGCTTTTCATCTACCATGGCGCTTCCAGTACCTTTCGTTAACGTCAGAATTAGCCGCCGCCGTGGCACCCCCAGACCTCAAAGAGTGCAAACCAAGATTTAACTCTGGAGCAAATAATTTCAAACGCTTCAGTATGCATTCTCTAGCTGTGCTATAGCTAATCGGTTTAATAACCTGAATTAAACCAGACTTATTCTTAGATTAGTACAATGGACGAAACAAATACTTGTCTGAAAAAATATCTAAATGCGCCATACCAACATTCTTTAAAAATAATGTCGTTGACTGTTAAATCATTCGACTCTTGAAACATAGAAAATAAACTTATCAAATTATCATTGGAGACAGGATCTCTCTTTACAACTGAAGCTTTAGCAGTACGTTTAGCCGACTCAACTATATACAAAGCATTCTCTGTAGGATCTAACTGACCTGACATGTCATGACCCAGTTAATGGAATAAAAAACACTGTTGATTGTACTGTATGTAGCAACTGAATCAATCAAATGAACTAAATATAAAGAAACATGAATAGGTGAGGCTGGCAAATAAGTCAAATTATGTTCATGCGAGAATGTTTTCTATTTTTAAAAGCATAATTATATTTTATAACAGCACTGTCACTTCTGGCATCAAGCAGTCTCGACGAAAAACTATCCACCAAATCATGTAAAAGGATGATCCTCTCCGATACCACTATCCTCCGCGGCTTCTGTTACAAAACGTCCAAGTGTTAACTCAAAATAAAATCAATCAAATCTGACCTTAAATGCAATCGAGGAAAATTTCATATATTTCCAAAATACACCATTATTTCCCCTTCCGGGAACAACAGGGCTATTGCTCATTATATGATGCTTGTCTGTTGTGAAATGTTTCAAATTGTCAAAAAATATCATGTAACATCAACCAATAAGGTGAGGAATACCACAATGGAACCACCAATGTACAATTTGCCTAATTACTGCAAAATTTTTTTTAACCTTACAAACAGCATTTGTTGGTGGTACTAACCAATTGTTTTCACCAAACCAGTTTTGTGAGAACGCATCAATTGCTTCTGTATTCTTACACCAACATTAAGAATTAAATCTCGAACATTTAGCCTTGTAATCTGTAGCAAATCTGTTTATTGTATGTCTACCCCATAATTTATCTAACATTTGAAATACAGATTCTTTAATACCCCAGTCGTCGCAATCTGAATATCTACTCAGACCATCAGCAATTTTATTTTGTTCTCTTGAAATCCAATGTGGATTAATTTTTATATTGTTCTCTGAACATAAATATTTTAGCTCACAAGCAATATTTTGCAGTTCCGATTTTTTGCTACCATTTTTAACTATACTAGTTACATTCTTATTGTCTGTATTCAAATATAAACAATGGTTTTCTAAACATCTTAAAAAACTTTTCACTGTTCTGCTTACTGCTTCAAGCTCACGCCATGTTGAACTTTTACCACTTTCCAATACTGTTCAACTTCCTACTACAGTATTCAAACTGTTACCTGGTAATTCGAGACCACAGTCAGTCAGAATTTCTAACGAGTCACAGAACGACTCTGCACATATGCCATCAACTGCGGGCACAATATAGCCCCCAAAACCTACTTCTGAGGCATCAGTGAACGCCACCAAATTCACGTACATCTGACTCATGCAGATCATTACCTTGCTCATTTAACTGCGTTAATGAATTTAATAAGTATCTCGACAACTGGAGCTGTCGAAGAAATAAGTGCCTTCCAACTTGCCCTTAAGAGTATACAGTTATACAATTCTCTAGTCCTAAGCCTAACTAAATTACCTATTAAACACAGCCTGCATTGATATAATCTGACCAACAATTCCGGCAACAAACTTTGCACTGTGCAATTATTTTTTTTTTATTTTTTTTTTTATTTTTTTTTTCCTTTTCCGACACAGAAAAGTATTTTACTGATAACATCAACTAATCTGTCTATACGTTCACAGGAAACTCTAAGTTTCCCGAACTCCATATCCCATACCAAACCTATCCAGGTCAGATTTTGCTGTGGATACCAAACACATTTTCTTCAGCTATTGAAAAAACAAATTCAGACAAACTAGATCTTATATACGAGCTAGTTCTTTCAGCTGATTGAAAATCATTTGCACCTCCAAGCCCATCATCAATATACATTATTATCTTCAACCCCTTATTTCTCCAGTATTTTATCACTTCCTTACGAACTTTGGTAAAAATATGACCCGCACTGGCCAGACCAAAAGGAAAAACATTAAATACAAAGTACTTTGTTATACCATTGAAATCCCAACTGAAACTCAATATTTTCTATGTTCCTCTAATATTTCCAAATGGTGATGTGCACTTTTAAGGTCATATCTAAATAAAAAATTACCCTTTTCAAACAATTCTCTTGCAACTGTAACATCTTCAAATTTAAAACTAAACTAGTGTATACTTTATTTGATATGCCTACAGTCCAAAACTAAACGGGGCTTCTTAGATCTACTAAAAACTACTGTTAAAGGATTAACCACAAAAGGTATATCTTTAACTTCTGAAATGCAACCTTTTTCTGTCAATTTTAAAATCTCGCCAATAACGAATTCCCCGTTATCCCTAGCAGATTTATTATTTCTCAATATAACATTTTCTGGTAGTACTTTGAATGAAATACCGTATCCCTTTTCTATAACACTTAAATATACATGCTTGTGCCTATATCTCTCCACTTGTGTATTGATTTTTTCAATATACCTACAGGTGTGAGTAAACTTGAATTTACCGTTAACTGGCTATATATAGACACCTGTTCGATCCGTTTACGCTCGAGTAAACAAATACTATCATCATTCATGAAATATTTTAAAGACTTATCAGTTGGGTGATTCGTATTCACCTGAAAACTATTATCATATAGTAAATCTGAGCAAATGCTACTTAATTTATTAACATTAAATAAATTAGTACTTAACTTTCGTTTTTTCTCTGGACATTCAAATTTCTCAGTGACCAGGGCTTGAAGTTGGCCTGCTATACGGCGTTGGTCTTTTCTTCTTAGGTTTCTCTGCTTTTGTTTTCCATTTCCGCTCGTGTCTGCGCTCTCAGAATTTTACGATCGTTATAGACATCGTTCACCGAAAGTTCATTTTGTAACCTGTTCATTTGTAATTCGGATCTCTCCTTCTGTTGATGATCGAATTCTTGTAGTTTTATTGAAATCATCCCTTCCATTTGTAACAATAAATCATTCTGTGATTTTCGAATTTTTGCCCGACAATCCGCTGAACACTATTCTCGATGTCCGGAACCATCATGGCACTCAGAAAAAAGTTGATGTTCACTCAAGTAAGGCAGAGCTAGAAATGACCATATATACACCTATCATTTAACACAATAATTTTTCCCGCCCAAACAATTCATACGCCTTCGAACTACTACGTGAGAAGAAAATTAATTCCCGTTACATACGTGCCACGGAAATTAGGAAATTTCAGATACTATAAGAAATAGGTAAACTATATTTGGTATATGGATTGCTTAAATTTGTGTACATATCTGCATGGCGAAGTTCATCTGGAATTAACCTCATTTACATGGTTTATTTAATTTTACCTGGTAAAGTCTGTTACTCAGATTCTACGAATAATAGATATACTATATGATTTGGTGCACTGAATGATTGTCATCTGAACATGTCTGACTGACAGGTAAGTCTGACCTTAATTTCTTTTTCATGGTTCATTGATCAATGCTAAGTTTTCAGGGTTTAGTTTCATTCTTGGATACAATTTTAAAATAGCAATAGGACAAACATATTAGGTGTATGAATGATATCCAAAATGTACAAATCTATTTTAAAATGGTTTATCTGACCTTGGAGTTATCGTCATGAATCCATAGTGTCATGGTCATAGATCATTAATAACATTAAGTTTATGTGATACTTGTAGTTTTCAAAATTAAAACCAATCATGGTCACTAAAAATGGGGAGACTTTGCAGTATGTACATTATTGTTTTCTATTGGAAAAGGTGAACAACTTCAGACTCACAATAGTTGCAAATAGTTGCTCTATTGAACCCAAAAGTGTTTTAACCTGTTTCTCTATGGTCAGGAGACTTTTTTGCGTAGGCCTAGGGTATTGCTATTTAGTGTCTTAATAAATTATCATTTTTTATATATATTTCTGATGGTTGACTATTTATATCCTCAGTTAAAGTCTAATTTTGAAAGCTTTTACTTTTACGTTTGTGTTTTATTATATAAGATGTGATACAATTATTACAGATGACAGGAAAAAGTCTAGGTTTCTGCATTTTCCTTTTTGTTATGATCTGCAATACGACTTTCACAATTTGCAATACAGTAATTGGAATCGACCTAGGAACTGCATATTCAAGGTAATACCGCATATCATAGAAAAAATGTTGATGTTTAAGACTAGTTTTAGAAAAATAACAAATACTGCTGGCCTTGAAGTCATAAAACTTTCAGTCAGTTTTTTGTACTCATACTTCAAAATGCTAGATTTCATGTTTCGATCATGTTTTTTGTGCTCCGAATACTGAGCAAAGTGTTATGACCTCAAACCCAGGAATGAGGCACAATCCTAGCCATTTTTGTGAACATGAATTGACAAATATACTTAAATCATTCAAGCCTTTCAAACTTATATTTGTTCAAGAAATAATTCCTTCATGTCATGCCCTTTGCTCATTTTAACGTTCGGAGGCATGATATTTGTAGATATTTTACACTGAGCGTTAGCAAGGTGTAAAATATGGTCAAATATAATGCCTACCCATATCAAAATTAGCATAGAGCATGACATGCATGAACTATTTCGATTCTGATAGGACAAATACAGTATTTGTATCGGTAAATAAGTACATTAAAACCTTTGACTGTTCTGGTTTCCTCCCTGTGGAGTCTATACATTACATTTTCTTATTTAATAAATTTAAATTTCTTGTAGGCATAACCGTTAAAACATATTGTGCGCAAAACAAACATATAGTTGTTCGCAAGACAAATATATATTGTGCGAACAAAATGATATATTGTGCGTTCAAATTCATTAAAATTACACATGGTACGACGATTCAATGTCACCCTTACAAAATGTCAGAATGGAGAAATTTTTTAAATGGAAATACTCTCATTTATTTCTGAAACGAATGCCGAAGAAGCTACGTTTATTTCGTCTGAAAAAAAAGAGGGACGAAAGATACCTAGAGGACAGTCAAACTCATAAATAAAAATAAACTGACAACGCCATGGCTTAAAATGAAAAAGACAAACAGACAAGCAATAGTACACATGACACAACATAGAAAACTAAAGAATAAACAACACTAACCCACCAAAAACTAGGTTTACAAACAGATGCATTTGAAGCTGCCACTTTGTATCGGTGTTTATTAGAACGGTTTGACACAGACCTGGCATTAGAGTAAGATCGAACTTGTATAAACTATGATTAATAAACTTATCATAAATACCAGGATTGAAATTTATATTAACGCCAGACGTAGGTTTCGTCTACAAAAGACTCACAATGACGCTCGAATACAAAAATGCCAAAAAGGCAAATAAAGAACAAAGTTAATATAGTTTTATCTATTTTCGTGTAACAATTTAAAAACTACTATTTGTACTCGTGCATTTTACTTTGTGTCTGCAAATCTAAATATTTTGTCTATGTTAATTAACACAAGACTGAAATGCTGACTGTGTTTGTTATGCTCTGTCAACGCTAGATAATTGTCATATTTTTTTTAAGTCTTTGCGTCCGTCCATCCGTTCTTTTCTTTTAACGATAAGTTTTTTGGTCATAGTTGTTTATGATGAAGTTCTAGTGCCATCAACTAAAATAAAATTCTGTGTTTTCTCTGAAGATATCATTGTAAAAGTGTAAAGTCAAATCGACTTGAAACTAAGTACACGTACAAAATACTTAAATCAAGATTGATCGCGATCGGTACGTTTGGCAATGAGACAACTACATATCCACTGTAGCCATACAAAGGAACAACTAACGAAAACAAATTTGACAGATTACTAAAGATGCAAGCATTGAAATACGGAATCCTGTTTTGAAATAAACAAACATAAAATATCATAGTTTAAACATGTTTTTGAACGAGTAATCATCCAAAAATATGTTACAGAGCTGAAACAGCACACACAAAAACTAACTTATAGTTAAAGATGAAAATAGATGTATTCCTTAAATGAAGAAAAAAAACAATACTAATAATAATAAAAAAAAAGTATCGCTGCTTGAGTATAGGAAGCTAGTTTAAATTCATGGAAAATGGTCCTTGGTCGAGGATATTCTCGATCAGTACACATCCAATTGATTTATCATATATATATAAATCCGATGGACAAGTTGTCACTGCACATAGACAGACATATACGAATACAAGTATTGATTTACAGTGAGTGTATGCTTAAAAAAAAAAGATTAGCATCCTATAATTATACTGAAGAGATGAGTAGATGATCATTTCTATACAATTAAAAGAATATTTCGTGTATTGTATCAGATATCCTTGTTTCATTTTTACAAGAAGGTAAAACGGAAGCTTATTTTAATGAGCTATAGTTAGAGGAGGGGATAGGGTGTCGGCGCAATGCTAAGCAGTGTTGTCGTAGAAGTTAGAAATAAAAAAAAAGTAGAGGTTCCAGCCCCGCCAGGGAAGGAAGTTACGAATCAGATCTACTCTAACATCGTTTGGTTGATTTTCTAGGCACTTTATATATATATATAAGTCTACATAGACATAGTTAAAAAAACACAAGATTGAACACACTGAAACATCTTGCCTCTTCTTGTGTTCATAATTGAATTTATGTTGAAAGAAAAGAAAAAAAAGAAGTTTATTTCCCTATCATCACATTAAATTAACATTATGTTACATTAAGATTAAATGTTCAATGACGTGTACATGATGTCAAATTGAGATTAACCATTTCAGCAATGCAGGCCATGCAATCATTGCGAACAACAAATTAGCCAAAACAAAAGCTAAAAGAATCTCAGAAACAAATAAAAAATTATATACATACGCGCTGTAAAAATATTTTATACAAAAAATACAGTTCTACTATAATTAATATTATCGTATCTGAAAAGCAGACCAAATCCGAAATATTTATCATTGACCAATAAACCATGAAAATTTGGACAAGGTCATATGATACCGACCATAAAAAATATATACCTTACAATAAATATCTGGTCCATTGGTCAGAGTTATCTAATTCTGGTTTAGAATCAAATAATATTGACCAATGAACCAGTTGATTACTATGAGAAAGACAAGTACGTCAAACAAACATTCCATACAACAAATATGTTTAACCAAATGCTTATAAAGTATCCGAAAAATGTATCAAAACATAAAATAATAACTTTGCCCGACTACTAAACTATAAACATGCGGTCAAGGTCAGATGACAACTGCCAGGTAGACATACAACCTTAAAATCGTTTCCATCAACTAAAAAATGAAGAACTATTGCATATAATATCTGAGATGTTCAATATATATTAAGTTGTGCGCAAAATATATTTATACTGTGCAAAATACATGTTATTTTTTTTTGTGCACAATGTATTATGTTGTGTGCACAATATATTATGTTGTGCGCACAATGCAATTTCTTTATATTGTGTGCACAATATATAGATTTTATGTGTACATTATTTAAAATGTGCGCATATATCTTATTCTTTGCCCCACACTATGATAGTTTTCTCTGCATGTTCCAAGCGGGGCTCCGTATCTTTGTGAAATACATACAACATGTAGCAAAATAGTAATAACTCTTTATATGTTTACATCTGATCTCGTTATATTTATCACATTGTAATTAAGAATTGAATGCTTCTTTTTGTAACTTCATTGGTGTGTAAAGCGTTGACCGAAGTACATTTTGTATGAAGCGCGGAAGCGCTTCATACTAAAAATGTGCGCACGGTCAACGCTTTTACAACCCTATGAAGTTACAAAAAGAAGCATTCAATACTTATAATTACATTTTGTTAGCTATGATCATGAAAATACGAATTTTATTATTGTTTTATTTAATTCACCTGTGCACTTTATTGTGGGACCACGTAGTATCATGAATGAAAAGTTTTATTGAGCATTGCAATTGCTTACGGAATAACATGTGATGTGCAGTTAGCCAATCAGAATAAGGTATCATAATGAAACATACATCTAATGTAATTATAATAAAATGATACTCATCTTCAAAAGAATATTTACTACACAAACGTTCATTTGTGGCTTTACCAAATATCTGCCTGTTTCTATACACAGTGCATGAGCATGTAAATTATTCATATTTCTAAAACTAAACTATTAATCAGTTCAATCTATCCTTTGTGGTAAAAGTGTATCCAGTAAATGCTCTTTGGACAAGAGACTATTATAATAACAATAGTCCCAGTTCGGACGTACGAGATTTACAAGATATAATTTTCTGTCCAAGCAATAAACTAAGCAGACTTTCTAAATAAATAAGGTGGTCTTTGAAATAAGGCGACAGTATTTTGCCGATGTTTTAATCTCGTGAATAGATAAGGAGAAAAACAATACAAAAAAAATCAACAGAAACTGAGGGAATCACATGAACCACAGAAGAAGCGAAACCTAGTATTTGAACTAACTAAGCGTCTCCGGCTTTTCATGCATGACCTGACACACGAATTCACACTTGAACGGAAATCACAACTGTGTTTCATTACTCATTTTTCTATCTGTTTTGTTGTACTCCTTTCTTCTGCAATAAAGCTAGTTTAGCAGTTGTATCTTCGCTTCTTTTATAAATTAGGAATAGTCCTCCATATATCTAGAAATATAGGGATTTAATATAACTTACTTAACAGATTACTGCACAACAAAAAACCTGATGATGAAATACAAATTATAAACCCCTCAAAACATGAAGATTGATTGAATTTAAGTTAATCATTGATTTGAATAAGTTCTATTTACCAAAACTTTAAAATTCCCTTTTCCAGCGTTGGGATTTACCGAAATGGAGAAGTCATTATTATTCCAAATGAACATGGCAACAAAGCAACTCCTTCTTGCGTTGCGTTTCTACCAAATGGCGAAGTTCTTATTGGCGAGGAAGCAATAAAGCAATCCATGAAATATCCAAAGACTACTATTTATAATGTTAAGCGTTTAATTGGGCGGCAGTGGAACGACGCCCTTGTACAGAAAGATATTAAATCGTTCCCCTTTCAAGTATTTGAACGAAAGAATAAACCGTACATACAAATCACTCAAGACGATCAGTTTGAGGCTCTGTCTCCGGAGGAGATAACAGCGTTAATTTTAGGCAAAATGAAGGAAATAGCAGAAGAATATATTGGTGAAGAGATTATCGATGCTGTAATAACGACTCCAGCTTATTTTAATGAAGATCAACGACAGGCGACCAAAGATGCTGGTGAACTTGCGGGGTTAAAAATAAGACGGATTTTCAGCGAACCGTAAGGACAACATAACCTATCTTTAAACAAAACATCAATTTGAAACATAGAATTACCACATAGATAAATGTTGTCTTTAGTATTTATCAGTGTTTGTTTTGCGGCTTCTATGTCAATTAAAACCCTTATATCCGTAAACATTGATCTTTGATATAGCACATAAATCCGACTCAAATGGTATATTTTTTATTGTTTCGTAAAAATGACATTTAACATTTGCAAGGGAAGATGTATAACAATGCTGTATGTCACGGGCCAAGTAAGGATTACGATTGCATATTGATTTTTGAATTGATTTTGGTCGTTGAGTTGCATATTTTCACATAAAAACAACAACAAAGTGACAAAAACACCCTATAATATCTAGAGGCCAACATAAGTCTTCAACAAAGCAGAGTACTTATCTATATACAATATACCAATCTCCGACTCGTTATAGCGTCCGTGAAATTTTTCGAATGAATGACTTTCACTTTTTACTGGTATTCCTTGGTTTAATAACTTCCTTGTAAACATCTAGGAAATGTAATCTCTGATATTTCGATTGGGATGTACATACGTCAAATGCAAGTGCGACAGGAATAAGGCTTAATAAAACTGGGAAGTTCACAATTGGGAAGCTGACATCATCTCTTTCGTCGTAAAATTTTAGTCTCGATCGAACCAAATTATATATAAGTATAATCAAATTCAAATAATAAAACTTAAGTAATTATGTTACATTTTTCAGATTATATTATAGCTGATAGTTGGAAATAGTTAGTGAGTGTCTTTTTATGGCACCAGTAGAAGACAATAATAAAAATTGTATAAATAACATATCAACATGTGAAACTCATTGTTCTCTAATTTTTCATTCTGAATTCAAACTTAACATTGATAACATAATGTATATTTTGGTAGGATAGAGGCGCGTTACGTTGGATTGTCAATTTTAAATTTTGTCGTAGGTCATCATATTAAATCAAACGCTTCGATAGTTCGTTATGACAGGGAAGGAGATCTTATTGTTAAATACAATATAACTATTGTGATTTACTTGTTTCTTTCATGTTACTTTAAAAACGATATTTCAGGACAGCAGCTGCTTTGTCACACGGTTTCTTTGAAATTGATAAGGAAAAAATTATCCTTGTGTATGACCTAGGTGGTGGAACATTTGACGTGTCTGTTGTTTACTGTGACAATGGAGTTATCCGTGTCCTGGCTACCGTAGGAAATACAGATTTAGGAGGTGAAGATTTCAATATGAATGCGATTAACTTTATTTTGCAAAAGATTCGGGAAAGAATTTCAATAGGAGATTTGCATTTTTCAACATATCCTTATACAATCCAGAAACTAAGAGAAGAAGTCGAATTTGCAAAACGAAAACTAACATATGAACAAACAGTTGAGATTGAAATTGAAAATGATTTTCGAATGACATTTTCTAGAGCTCAGTTTGAAGAAGTTAACAAGGTAAGTTTATACAAAACTTGGTAATACAACACGATAATTGGTTAAAAGCAAACTTTTATATATGAGGTTGACTTCATATTTTATCATGTCAAATGTGCATTAACTCTACGTTTTAAACATTTACATTTAGCGTACTTTGATTTAAATGATGTTGCCATACTCATGTTAAAACCCTTTCTGTTAAAATCAAAGCTCATTCGTTCGGCATTTTCTGTAAACACTTGAAACCCTCTGCTCAAGTTTCAAGAGTTGTTCATAAGAGCATTAATAAAGCTTTTTAAAGACGATAATCTTTTCTAAAATATAAAAAATAAATGTTAACCTTTTGTGGTCGATGGGTTTTCAGTTATGAAACAGAAAACAATTTAATTACATAAGAAACTCATTAGATACCAGCAGATATCATGCTGAGGATTACGTACATTTTTTTTCATGTTATCTAGCTCTTAAAAACACAAAAGGTGAGCTTCCGAAAAAATATTGATGAACGGGACATATAGATTCCACAACTACAACAAGTGTATTACGATATTTCTCCACTCGAGACAGTTTAATTTTAATGTTTAAAGCGCGAGGTTAGTCGAGCTTTTTAAATAATTAAAATTTAACTGTTGACAGTGGAGAAATATCGTAATACACGAGTTACAGTGGTGGAATCTGTTTCTCTTATGATTTTTATCCTTCCTTTCCAAAGATTTGAGGAAAATTGTGTACTTTTGATGTGACGTCATCCGGCATGATCACTTTTTTCATGACGTCACAATACGAAAATTCTGACGAAAACAAGAAAATTTAACGTCACAATTAAATTTTAACCAATCATTTGCCGAGAACAGATTTTTCACTAGTGAGGAGAAATATTTTTCTTACACCGGTCAGGAAATGTTAAAATAGCACAAAAAGTAGAGAAATTGCAATTTGATATATGTAGTCTATGATAGAGCGAAATAATCTTCATAAGTAGAAGGTGTAGTGATGTCTGATTTCATTTATGCATGGTCAGTTACACTATTCATTAATGACAACGGGGGCTGTCGTAAAGTAAATTGGTTAATTCGACACAAAGTACATCAGGTTTCAAATGCATGCTGATAAATTACGTCTCCAATTTAACATTAAAACTGGTAAATTCGAGAACGATTATATGTTATTGAAATTCACCCTATCCCTGAAACATTAATATAGTACGCTACACAATCTTGTAAGGCAAGTCCATTAACAAAACACAATGGCAGCTTCCTTCTGCACACAAAGTTGATCAATGAAGTGATTGATTTTATTGATAAATTTTATTTCGAACGTCATTTATCTGTCCTTAATTTCTTGTTTGATTTTGTCAAAGATCAGGATTTGTGTACAAACATGACCACCATTGTTCAAAACGTGGATAAAAAAAAGACTATCATCAAGCTTATAATTAGAAACGTCAGACGCACGTTAAATTCCGTGTTCAATGGCGTGACAAACAAACCAGTTAGAAAGCAAAGTTAAACAAATTAAAGAACATAAAAAAAACCCAGACAACTGTGCAAAGATGTGCAAAATATTGCCAAGCAATTTACGCCTAGGTTATCAAATAATTTTTATTGAGTTATTTCAATTGAATGAAGATTTGTTAAAAATATGCAAACTCTTTACGAAAGACGTCATCTATATGATTACATGTGGTTATACAGGGCTAAAATAGTTATAAAGTACTGAAAATGTATAGAGTTTAGATAGAGTATAAATAAGGTATTAAATTGCTAAAGCGGTGTTGTATGTACCTTCCAAAACAATAGACACAAATTGAAGTTCAAATAATAACTGACTGTCGATTTTTAACTAAGAAATGTCTATTGGTATCTATTTGTCGTAAATGAATTGAAATTGAGTCTGAAAAATTTACTTTAAACCAAAAGGAACATCAAAATGGAAATACTGAAGGCGAGATGGCCGAGTCCGATACTCAAGGGGAGACACTCGTCTGTTGCAGAAAAACATCTTTTATAAAAATTGAAAGTGTTGAGGTGGGATTGATCCCGAAATCCCGTGCTTAAATACATGAAATCCCGATGTCCCGAAATTAAAGAAATTTAAATTTAAATTGCTCTTTTTATATTTTATGAGAATTTTTTATGATATATTTAAAGAACTCATCTTATCCAGGGACCTATTCGTTGCTCTTTTCATACCTTATTCTCATTTATAAAATCTAGATATATTAAACATTAATATATTTGTGACTTTGCTTCTATGTTTTAGAACTGCATATGTATACCTTTGTAATTATACCTTTGCAGGCACTTTATGAAACAACATTGAATCTAGTAAAAAAAGTACTGGAATATTCAGAACTAGATAAACTTGATATTGATGATATTTTTCTTGTTGGAGGATCGTCAAAAATGCCCAAGGTTAAAACAATGCTGGCATCATTTTTTAATGGAAAGGTAAGACTTTGAGCATTTAAAATTTACACTTAAGACTCATTTTGTTTTTATTGTATTCATTATAATAAAAGTTTCAACAAGTGTCGCTTAGATAATTGATAAATGCTGTAGAACAGTGTAGACGGAATTCTAGGTGACTGCCATACAAATGAGAGTTTTGACTAGTTATAAAACCAGGTTTATTTTCTACATAAGGAAATAACTGCACCAATTAATGAATATGACAGTTTTTTTGCCATTTGATAAAGGACTTTCCGTTATTTCTCCCCGCATTGGCCTTCAAATACTCAGCTTTGAACGTTCCTGGTAAAGGTAATTATATAACGCACATCGAACGCATGAAGGTTAACAAGTGTGGTTATCATGATTTAAATTCTAAATTAAAGTGTTAGAAGACAATATGTACACAGTTTAGAAAAAAATTAAAAATTGATAAACCAAAAACACCGTAGTTGCAGATTAATGTTGACGTAAAGCTGTCTTTTATTTAGGAGATAAAGTATTATTTTGCTAAATTATAATTTTTAAAAGTTGGTGTGTCATGTCTTTTTATTTATATATTATAAATAATTATCATAAGGAGATGACCAGTCTGACCTTTTTTGTGTAATAACGACAAATAAAAAAAGAGGCAATCGTAATTGTTCGACCCCAAGAGGATGCTTTTTATACAACATACTTAACTATATACATATCAAATATTTTACGTCAACAAGAAAATATTTTTAATTAGCGTCAATGTTTTATTTCCGTTAAGTAAATTATGATGATAGTTAATCTGAAGAGACACATATTGGTAAAAACGCAAAAACGACAAAATCAACAAGCAACATAACTCTTCAAGCAACACGAACGCCACCAATGCAACGATGCGATCTCCGGTGTTCCGAAGAGGTAAGCTGATCCTGCTCAACATTTGGCAAATATCTGGTTCCCTGACATAAAAACAGTCAAATTGCTGCTTACCAAAAATCTATTCCCGGCGACTGCTTAAAATGTAACAACCAGCTTCTCACAAGTGATCCAGGTTGGATTTTTTTTTTAAATTCATTGCTAAGTTGTTTTTAGACATTCAGTTCATACTACCTACACTCATTATCTTTTCAGTTACCAACTGAAGGTAAAAATCTGAACAATGCTGTTGTGCGAGGAGCCGCGATTGAAGCTGCAATTATTGCACAAGAAGAAGGTACAAGCGATATTGTTTTAATTGATGTTTATCCATTTTCCGTTGGATGGGAA
>CM034351.1:62814739-62848850 GCA_019925275.1 Mytilus edulis | reverse complement strand
TTTTTACCAGGCCAGCTAAAGTCCAGACGACATAGGCTGAAAGTCAAGTACGACAAAGACATAGTTTCATTTCTTTTTTCTTCTTGTTTTGAATTCAACTTTGTACATGTATACTGCAATAGATTTAAACAAATGTTAATTATGATACCAGCTATTAGTTAAAGTTAATGTACTTGCTTGTCCCTTACCTCACCAAACAATGGACCCAAAGGGTCTATTGTCACCACTTGGAATTTGCTGTTATGTTAACAGTCCTTAATTCCGTATGAAGGAAAGTAGATGTGGGGTATAAAGTATTTGAGACAGCAAACAAACAACAAAAACACATATATTCTGAAACAACTGAGCCAATTACGAAAAGCGATTGTTTGAATAGATCAGTGGTATTTGGTTAAATACAAAGAAATGTATCTGTCTTTTCAACAACTTCATTCCCAACAACCTTGATACTGATAACTTATCAGTTTTATACAATGTATAAAGAAGGTGTGAAGAAAGGGAAAAGAGATAATACTTACAACTGAAGTATATGTTCCAGACCATATGAGTATTTGGACCGTACGCATACGGTCCGGACCGTATACGTATACTCGTACGGTCCGACCATACGCGTACGGTCGGACCGTATGAGTATACGCGAACGGTCCAGCTGATCATACGTTTTGGGATCATATGGGTTAAATTTAAACAAACATTTATCAAAATCTTTATTTTTAGTTATACAGATTGTTATATGGCCGATGATAAAGTGAATAAGCGAACAATTGAAATTAAATATTTGCTTAATTGTATATCCGTGAATTCTATTTTGTTACTCTGGCCGAAGGTGACACTTGCTTCTAATAAGAACGTCGTATTTTTTACATTTACATGTTTTGTAAATGCATGTTCAACTTCAATTTCAATGAGCATACTGAGCTGCAATTAATGAATTACCGGCCTGCAAAATACAGGAGATTAACAGATTAAATAAGCGTGATCTTTTTAAATAATTAAAATATTAAGTTTTTATGTCAAATGCTGTTGAACTTTTTATATTAATTGGAATATAAGTCATGTTGATCTGTTATATACATTTGTATCTAATAAGCTTGACCAACTTCTTAATATCAGTCAGACCGTACGCGTACGGTCCGACCGTATGCGTATTTTGAAAAAGTACGCATACGGTCCAGACCGTATGCGTACGGTCCAAATACTCATACGGTCTGGAACATATACACTAGGGAGACAGTAACTCAACAATACAAATATTTTACAATTACTTTAAATACCATGATACATTTATCAGACAGCTAATGTTGAAGTACGAAAACTGAAATATCTTGATACTTCTTGTTTTTATTTTAGTCAGGATATTTAACACACTTTGATCATAAGAAATTTTTAATTATTTTTAAAACATAACGAAACCAAATAAATAAGATATAAATCTAGGTGGAAAAAATGGATTTTCCCCAAATCATGTCATGCCTGAAAAGTTAATCAGTGTCTTTTGAATACCAACAAATCTGCCTACTCATCACCAATTTTGGTACATTGTGTAACAAAATAGAGATCTATTTGATACTGAAAGTCAAAGGTCAAAGTCAGGTCCGAAGTCTGGTCACTGACCAGTACAGTGTGTACAGTTTAAATTTATAATATGTCTATTGTCACTCAGTAGTTAATCCCTAAATTTTAAAGGGAGATAAATACTTTGATAAAAGTCAGATGGATCAAACCAGTCTTCATACAGGATATTTCGAATTGATGTTTGCAGCACATTTGTCTTTAGTCAGATAAATATACAGAAAAGAAAATGTACCTAGTATGATTTCTAATTAGACAACTATACACTGAAGTTCAAATGAAGCTATTTTAAGCAATTATAGGCAACCATACAGCCTTCAACAATGAGAAAAACTAATACAATATAGTCAGCTATAAAAGACTCCGACATGAAAAAATGAAACAGTTCAATTGAGAAAACTAACAGCCTAATTTATAACAAAACAATTTACATAAAACAAATATGTGCATGAACCAATGACAACCACTGAACTGCAGGCACCTGACTTTGGACAGACTCATATAGAATATAGAATGTGGCGGGATTTAACATATTTGAAGGCATCAAACCTCCCTAAGCCGAGACAATTGTGTAGCAGCACAAACCAAGAACAAACTATGCAAACAATAAACGAAAAACAAATACGAGAAGCAACAAAAACGACAACTCAATTTCAGGCTTCTGATTTGAAACAAGCACATATTGATTTTGGCGGGATTAAACATGTTTAAAGGCGCCAGCCCTTCCCTAACCTGAGACAGCGGTGTAACAGTACAACATAAGAACAAACTGCAAAAATCAGGTGTAAAGGGCTTACATGATCAGATTGTTTTAAAGAAAAAAAGACAGCTAAAATAACAGATAGAATTTTGCAGGATAATTATGCATCCCTAAAATCAAAGAAAGACACAAAGTACAGATCTTAGAGTACTCGCAATTGCTGACAGGTTTGGGGAATTTACAATAGGAAAGATCCATAAAAATGGCTCATTTTAAAAGATTGAAAAGTTTGTGTATACAAAAAATCAAAATTCGCCTCAGGTTTGAGCAATTTTTTAAAAATTATACCCTTGCTGTAAAAGTGGAAGCTTCATTGCTTACACCTTATCCATCCGTTTGTTAGTCCGCCTGTCTGTTAGTCTTTCTTTTGACCATAAGTCTAACAAAATTGCTTGTCGCACTTACTCAGGTGCTACTTAACAGAATTGTATATTTGGTCAGCAGCTTAAGAGTAATGAGTTGTAACATATGATATAAAAAAAAGAAGATGTGGTATGAGACACCTCTCCATCATTGACCAAATGTAGTAAAAAGTGCACAGTTTTAAGATTTGTCGGGCATCTCCAGCTGGGACGAGACAGAATATTTGAAAATTTGTATCTACCTCTTTTCTGCCAAACACGCGACATTTAGGAGTAGAAGCAAATACTAGTACTTGTTGGCTAGGAGTCAGAATAATACATGGGTCTATGTACTTTTCTTCCTATGGAGTCTTTTACCTTGTTAGCTTGCAGTTTAAAAATAAACGCCTACATGTCGTTCTTGTATCATTCATATCTGATTAACATAAATCGTCAGAAACATGCATGAAATATTTGCCACTGGACGTTTTTCAAATAACAACAATCATAAATATATAATCATCCTGGTTTGCGTATATAGTGTTTTCCCTTCGATTGGAAAATATGTATATTTTTTTGGCATTTAATCTAAAAAAAACAAATAATAATATCGCTCCGCTTAGCGGTATACAATGTATATTCCGCTTATTGAATTAGCGCCCCCCCCCCCCCCCCCCCATTTTTTTTGAAAATTCTTGATCTGCCCTGATTTCTGACATAGTACAGGCATTTTTCAAAGAAAATCATGGGTTAAACTTAGCTATAAAACTAGATTAACCTCCCACTTGTATAACAATTGTTTATCGTTCCATTTTATATTGAAAAAAATGGTGCTTTATGACACGTCCAAGTACTGATGAATTTTAGTTCATCAGTATTGTATTTTTTTAATTAGAAAAACAAAGCAAATTTAAGGTTTTTAAGACTATTAAACACCTTGTTGCTAGGTAGAGCTGTTTCCATAGCAACAGCTTATATTTTTGTGTGCAAATTGCCATTTATATTAATTCTTCCTCAAGTTGAATCAATTTAACTATAACAGATTAATATCCTACACTATGGATGTATCACCCTTTGCATGATTATTAGCTGCACTGCTACTTAATACATATATCTCCTAGAAGCGAACAAATCTCTGAGTAAAAAAAGTGTCCGTTTATTTCGATACATATTTGCTGATAAGCAAAAAAACTGTGTATCGTATTTTTCAGTTTATTTGCAAGAGGAATACATTACACACCTTCTACTTATTATATATATATATATATATGAACGATTTGATCATCTTTTTCGTTGTTGGTTTTACTTGAACTTTGACAAATGTTTGATCTTTCTAAATTCGCTTGTAATATGATATTTTGTGGCTAGATTAATTTGTGAGAAGGCATTTCACTAAAGATATATAAATGAGTCATAAAATATGTTCTGTTAAATGTCTCTTGATTATTTATGTCTTAAATTTTTTAATTTTTCGTAAAAAAAAACCAATTGGGAAATAATTTCGTTATGCATGCAGCCATGAAAAGAGCGACAATTTAACCATAAAGGTTCAAGTATTTAAGCTGAGTTTTACTCTGCGTATTGTCGTGTGTTTGTTTATTCTACAGTGGCTAGTGGTATAGGGGAGGCTTGATATCTCACAAAACATGTTTAACCGTGTCGCATTGTATACGTCGCCTGTCCCTAGTCAGGAGCCCCTAGCCTTTGTTAGTCTTGTATGTTTTTTTAATCTTTGTTCTATTAAGTGTTGCGGAGTTTAGTGTGACGTCCATTTTCACTACTCTAGTGCACATTTATGTTAAGCGGCTAGATGAGGACCGACTCCGGGTTCGGGATTTTCTTGCTGTGTTGAGAACCAATTGGTGGCCTTGGGCTGTTGTTTTTTTTTCTTTGGTTGATTGTTGTCTCATTGAAACATTCCCCATTTCCAATCTCAATTTTATGTTAGGAAGTTGGTTAACTCAAAAGTTTTATAGGTTGATAAAGAATATCAATACATGTATATGCAAAATTATCTTATGTGTCAATATGTGTTCTACAAGGATCACCAGTCCTTCACCTTTCGTCTGATACCTTCATTACTAAAATGTAATCTACATAGTTTTATATTTACACATATGCGTAGGAATATTTTGGTTTTAAATATGTTACACACACAGTACTACTTTTCTTTTTTGATCGGTTCAAATTTGGTTATGTTTCATCTTACAAAGTCTATCCATTTTATTGTTGCAAAGAATTCCACTAAATCCGGTGCTAGCGGTCGTCTTAAACTTGTAGTGAGGGGAGAGAGTTTTCTTTCCGTGTTGTGAAGGTCTCACTGCGACTTTGAGATGAAAAAACAGCAATACAAGCGCTGTTCGTTTGCATTTTTTTTTTCTGTCCATGTACTGATTTTGTGTCATTGATGGATTCCCCATATCCTTTGTTTTTTCTATTAAATTCAAACGTTCCTATTTGGAAGGTGTAAATGAATAAAGAAAAAAAAATGAAGACGCAGCATTGTACTATGCAAATGTTTTGTTTCGGGATACAAAAATACAAATAGTATTTAATCAGATAGAAATGTTTTAATCTCTTTTTTATTTAAAAGAACAAGCATATATTTTCAGTGCAAACGTCTTAAAAATTCAAAAAGAATAAGGTTTTTGAATTCACATTTGAATTGTTAAGATATGAGCATTGGAATAGAGTTTTCCTTACATTATTTTCATAACTGGCATGTTTCTGACTTCTAGTATAAGGTAAAAATAAGGACAATGGACAATAAATATATTGAGCATACACCAACGAACGTAACCAGTTAAAAACAGTTAAGTTAGGTTAAGTTTAACTTAGTACATGTGTTGCTTGTTATCTTTCTACTTACGTTTTGGTTTTTACCAACAATGAATCATAGCTAAAGATAAAATGTATGTCAAGGTAGATTGGAAATCCACACAAATGTTATTCATTATTGGGAGCTTTATCAGTTAGGTAAACCGTGAATCGTGAATCAGATTACGTTTTAGACGACATATTTGATCAATCTTAAGGTAAAATTGAGAATGGAAATGGGGAATGTGTCAAAGAGACAACAACCCGACCAAATAAAAAACAACAGCAGAGGGTCACCAACAGGTCTTCAATTTAGCGAGAGATTCCCGCACCCGGAGGCGTCCCTCAGCTGGCCCCTAAACAAATATATACTAGTCCAGTGATAATGAACGCCATACTAATTTCCAAATTGTACACAAGAAACTAAAATTAAAATAATACAAGACTAACAAAGGCCAGAGGCTCCTGACTTGGGACAGGCGCAAAAATGCGGCGGGGTTAAACATGTTTGTGAGATCTCAACCCTCCCCCTATACCTCTAACCAATGTCGAAAAGTAAACGCATAACAATACGAACATTAAAATTCAATTCAAGAGAAGTCCGAGTCTGATGTCAGAAGATGTAACCAAAGAAAATAAACAAAATGACAATAATACATAAATAACAACAGACTACTAGCAGTTAACTGACATGCCAGCTCCAGACTTCAATTAAACTGACTGAAAGAATATGATGTAAGTCTAATTTCTATGTTATCCATGTAAATTAACCATTTTTCGGTATACAAAACATTTTGATTGAACATTTGATAGAAAATGGTATAAGCACACCATTATTTTCAGTTTGAAATGCTTTTTTTTTTTAATAATATCTATGTTGTGTTACAAGCGGCACAATTTGTCTTTGTGGTATATTTAACATTATTTCGTTTTAAATCTAGTGCCGATAATGCATTATTTCCAAAAAATATATTGGTATAAATGAGTCGCAATCAATTTAAAATATATTGCGTTTCGTCATATAAGATCAATTATGACATTAATATTATGAGTTGGGTAACTCGATAGTTGATAAAAGTTAAATAAAAGAACAAATGGTATCATTAATGGTTTAAATTCTTTAAAGTTTTCGTTTTATGTATCCTGGGCTGATTATTTTGATATAAAAATCTAGCTCTTAACAACTCTAAAGGAAAATAAATTTGGAAAGACATAAGCAGAAACTATTAAATTTTGCCTATGTAATACAGATGGGTGAAGTCCTAACCTATACAAAAGTTAACTTTTGACTTTTTGACTGCTCTCCAAGTAAACTTGAGAAATTTTAAGCAGACAAACAAGTTAAATTCGTCGTTATTAGACCAGACCTAGGTCTCCTTTTTTTAGTCATGTCAGTGTTGGATGATCATGATGATGCGGTCAAATAGTTTTGTTATACTAACCATCCTGAACTACTGACTTTAGTGACTGTTCAATATAATGAATACGGAGAGGGAATGATGGCACTCTAAATTGATGTAGAGAATATGTTGTAGATATCATTGCCATTGTGTACCAATATTGCTGTCATTTGTTTATACAATTCATCCTGAGTTTACAAATTTATGATTTATGATGCAGCTATAGAATAGCATATGATCATGAATATTATGGTCAGTCTGAGTAAAGGATTCCCAGATGATGCCACCTTATACATGTCATACTTGTATCATGTTTATTATAAATATTATCAATTATTAGAATACAAAGAAGACATGCTGGTACATGTACTTTAAATTGATGCGGAAAAGATTTTGAAGTAATTGTGTTCCAATATTGCTTTCATTTGTATTATATGATCCATCCTGGCATAAACGATTCTGATTTATTATGCGGCTATATAAATTGTCATAACAAAGTGCAAATAAGGGACTGCACCAATCTGTACATGTGAATAACTGGACTTTATATCTCACTCATTAGACGGTCCCAAATCACATCTTTAGTAAGCAAAGTTGAAACGTCTTCAACAGTAGTCAAATGCTAGAACATTCTGTCAAGCTCTGAACCATTGCGATAATTTGTTTTTCCTGACAATGAATCATATTTATATATATTATTTATTAATAATGGAACATATGTTTATGCAGATTGGAAATTCACATAATGCATATTCAATTTCCCGTCTACATTTATATCATCTTTGGTTTATCAATGTAAGACAATTGATTACTAGTTTACGAGTTCGTTGTCATAAATCATAAATCAATTTTTTTTTATGTTTATTTACCTGATGTCAGCATAACCAATAAATAATGTGAAATGGGAAAATATTCCATTCAGATGTTAACAGAATATAAATTATTTAAAAAAAAAATAAGGCATTGAGTTTTTTTTTACGTTTTAAACGTTTTGGATATCAAATATAATGAAGATAGTGTTCCAACTCGTCAATTGGAATGTTGACCTTATATGAATAAAGGCAACAGAAGTATACCGGTGTTAAAAAGTCATAAATCGGTTGAGAAAAAATAAATCCGGGTCAATAAACCAAAATTAAACCAAGGGAACCACATCAACTATAAGAGGAAAACAAAGGAACAACAGGAACATCGAAGTGCAACAAAACCAAACGCCAACACACATAGAATCGAACTATTTGATAACAACTGCAATATTCCCGACTTGATATAGGACATTTTAAGAAAAAATGGTGGATTGAATCTGGTTTCATGGCGTGCCAAACCTGCCGCTTTATGACAATGTAAAAAAATATCGCTAAAACACTACGTGACAGAAATACAACACAAACACACGCAAGAACATTTATAACAGAGAAACGCACAATCAAATAATATAATAGTCGATACAACATGTAAACCGCAGAACAACAACGAACATATTCCATCAACGACCACAGGATATATAAAAAAAAAAACAGTGACGCGCTTAAGTAACTAACATGAATCTCGAACTATATACAATTATTTTACAATATTTGTCCAAAAAATATTTCATGACAATTATGGTAT
The DNA here is from genome assembly GCA_019925275.1 of Mytilus edulis. Classification (NCBI taxonomy): domain Eukaryota; kingdom Metazoa; phylum Mollusca; class Bivalvia; order Mytilida; family Mytilidae; genus Mytilus; species Mytilus edulis. Next base: position 62,840,349 of record CM034351.1, on the reverse strand, counting down.
GGAAAGGCAATTATATAATTATTTTGACTACAAACAATAAGACATAACAGATTATCCAACCGAAAACATAACAGAAAAATCAAAAATAAATCTATGAATGTAGTATGACTTTTTGTACAAAACACCGAGACACCCCGCCCAGCAATACAAATTCACATTCAGTATAACAGATATATATTGGAATATGACAATGATTGTATTGAAAGGCAATTTTATAATTATTTGGACAATTGATACGACATAACACATTATTTAACCAAAACCATAACAAAAACATTAAAAATAAATACATGAATGTTGGATGTACAAATACCGAGACACGTCTTACAGCAATGTAAATTCACTCTCGGTATAACAGTCATATTCGGGAATAGGTCACGTTCAGTACTTAGCAGACAGACGACATAGATGTTTAACCAAAATCTAAGAGATGTAAGACGTGGTAAAAATGTCATTAGTTAGTTTATACACAGACACATCACATAGATCAACCAATTCGTGATGGGGTCCATAAAATTTACGGAGTGTCATTTTTAATCTTTCCTTCTCATAACTCTGTCGGAGCAGTTTCTGCATAAGGAGCTCACTTCTGTATATGAAGTCAGTATAGTGTGAACATGCACGCGCATAACGTATCAATTGAGATATCATCATATGTACACACCATACGACGGAGCACAGGGTATGTTACTACAGAGAATTTGTAAATTGATAATTGGGAAGTTGAAATCATCCAGTTTGTCATAGATTTTAGTGTGAAGTCGTTCATCTGTGTCAATATTGAAGAAAAGATCAAGGTATGAGGCAGTCCTTCTTGTATCAGTAGTATCCTTAATTTCACTAAAGTTCACTGGGATATATGAGATGCAAGTACTGACTGAAATATGGGTTATTTAGTGATAGGACATCATCAATATATCTGAAAGTAAAATTAAAGAACTTTGCAAGGTGTTTTTTCTTTTTGTCTTTTAGAAGGTTCTGAATGAATTCTGCTTCATACGAGTACAAAAACAAGTCGGCCAGAAGGAGTGCACAATTAGTACCCATTCCGTTGAAATATCAATCCTCCAAACTCAACAAATATATTGTCGATTAAAAAGTTCAGCATTTTGATTATATCATCTTCACTCTATTTTCTGATAGAATAAGTGTGGTTCTTCACAAAATAAGTATTATCATAACCCACAACAAGAAATGTATATCTACGATTCCCATTTTTATAGAAAAAGCTCTGTTTAATGAGATGGTGAAGTCGATCTTTCAATTGAGTATGGGGAATAGTAGTGTAAAGACTAAAAAAATCAAAGGTTTTAATGTTGCTGCAAAATTGCAGAGATTGTGATCTGAGATTTAGCAGTAGATCTTTAGAATTTTTGAGAATCTACATCTGATTGACACCACTGGTTGAATATATCTCATTACAATATTTTTTAAGGCCATCTTTTACTGTAGAAAGAATAGTAGTCAACACTTTAGAAAGATGTTTAGTCGAACATCTAGATTATCCAGCTATGTATCGTTCTTTATACGGAGTTTTATGAAGTTTTGGTATCCAGTATAATGACTGTAGATTTTCTTCGTGTTCTTTGATGTTAAAACCAAACGAAAGAAGGACAGATTTGTGATTTTGTAAAATTTCATCCTTTGTAAACGATATGTTAAAGAATATGAAGGATTACCAGTAGTGCTGTTTATTCCAAGCTCTTTTGTGAGGCATTGCAAATAATGGTTTTTACATATGAAGATAATATTATTGGAGGCTTTATCTGCTGGAACAACGACATATTTGTCATGCAAAAAGGTTAAAGCATCCTTAACCTCCGGGTTCTTGAATTGGTTACAAACCCTTGTGCTCATAGTACATCGAAGTTTCTTAATGCCCTTATGAATGCATCATCTCAGAGCTCTTGGATCCATTCAAACAAAGTGTCCCGTTCTGGTTCGTCTGGTTCGCGATTTACTCATTTTCCAGCATAGTCCTCAAGTGCATCGATCAGTAACCATAAGTTCTTTTTCCAGTTGATGGGCTGGGGAATTCTGTATTTTGGTCCCTTGGCTAACAACTCTCTTAGTTGTTCATTGGTAACGATGCCAAGGTTGCCAGTAGCAACATGACCAGCTGGACTATAGTTGTATTTTGACGATGCACATGAGCAATCCGGAGGTTAGATTTCACATCTTTGAGGTTAAAGGTCCATAAAACCCTCTAATGGTTAAAATTCTTGGATGCAATAGACTTGGTGTAAGTATATGAAGTTACAGGTGTAGCTTCATTTTTGAAGTAGTCAGGTACAAATGTATAGTTTTTTGTACAGATTTCTGGTGGAAAAAATGCTTATATTGATAGCATCTAAACCTTTATTGGCGAATTCTACTGTAAAAAAAATACGTTTTTCCTCATTTTTGGAAGTAGTTGTTACGGGTTTGAATAGTCTATGGTTAGCAATGTCCGTGATTATTGAAACTAATCAATACAAAACAGAATAAGAATCAATGACGGAAATATTTTGGGCCTCTTGAAATAGTAAATACAGTTTAGATAATGAAATGGAGTATAATTTAGTTCTGATATGGTGAATGCCTAAATGTTTTTGAAGGGACAATAACAGTCTATCAATTGTCACGGTGTGAACAGCAGGTGGTGTATAATTTCTGTGACCATGACTTCTATTTTGTCGGGCAGAAGTGTTAAATAATTGTAATTTATTGACAGTACTACACCAGGGACTAGACAAAATACCTACACCATCAATGTTGTCATCGCATCCGTAGGGAATGGCTGTTCCCAACTCTCTTATCCAAAAGTCTTCTCTTTGTAGACGATATGGTGTACTCAATATTGGGTCATTTGTTGAATGGTATATTTTCTTTATAATCCGGAATTGCATTGAAACAGTAGAATGGTCAGGCTGATTAAAATGTTTATAAAGAAATTTGTTGTTTTTAGGATTATTAACATTAGGCCGATGGTCATTCATTCTAAAATTGAGTCTTCGTCGAGTTTCCAGACGTAGATCAGTCAACAAAGAGCACATTCAATACCATACAAAATATTGGAAGCAGTACAATTTCAATACTCATGATTATGTGAATTGTAACTTTTGGTGGTCAAGTTACTTTGAAAGTGCGTACCAGATACAAGTTTTTCATAGGTTTTACAATTTTTACGGTTACATTTTAAAATAGAGCAATGTTGTACGCTATCATTGACATCTAAAATATCTGAAAGTTGAACAGTACAGGGTCGAATATAAATAAACTTGTCTGACTATTTATAGTACAATGAGGAATCAGAAAACTGCACATGTGTCGTTTTCATTACATCCTTAAAGATGATCATGGGGACACCTGATAAAATCGGTGTTTTTGTGTCCTTGACGACGAAGTTTTGCTTTTTTAGACACACAAGTAAAGTCATGTGTAATGATATATACGTCAAAACTGTCATACGACTTCCCATAGAAGTTATTGCCCTTCAAGGACTCATTTTAGCATTTTAACAAATGTTTGCCCTTATTATCTCTTAAATCATAATAGATATATAAATAAAACAAACATGATCGGCAAACAAAATCTACAATTAAGGCAACAAGACCAAAGTCATCATAAGACTTCTTATTATAGTAATTGCGCTTAATGACGATGTTTACTACTTTTTTGCGTTCTTGACTAATATGTAAAAACTATAATTGATAGATATGATTTTTAATATAAAAAATGATCAGCACGACAGGATCTACAAATTAGTCAGCTAAGTCGAAATCTTCAGTCGACTCCGTATTAGAATAATTGCCCTTTAAAGACGAATTTTACCAATTTTTCAGTTAATATATTTAAAAACTATAATAGATAAATAGCAACTTTCAAACACAAAATAAAATCTACAATGAAGTCCATATGACAAAATCGTTTGTCGGTTCATAATAGAAGTTATTGCCAATTATTTTCTCCTATGAAGTCCATATGACAAAATCGTTTGTCGGTTCATTATAGAAGTTATTGCCAATTATTTTCTCCTTTTTAGAAACTTTATTTACTTTACACGAGTCACAATGACTGAAATATTCAGTCGACTCTTTGCAATGTTTGCCTAATACCTGTAAACTATATTATTCCAGTCGATTTGTGAAACAATTCTTCAGATTGTGATAAAAGCATTAAACTAGTTTTCAGTTTAGGTCCTAGCAAACATTTATAGCTATGTATCCAATTCAGAATATAAAAATGACTGCTCTGGGTAGCCATTTAAAAATGACCACCGGAAAATCAATAGAAATCATTTAAAAAGATATAAAAAATAAATGGCTTTACCAATTTTGATAATCTCTATTATATTAATCACAAATGACAAAGACTATCATCTGAGGACTTTAGATTTTGAAGTACATTAGATAAATAGAAACTTAAATACGAAAAATTATCAGCAGAATAGGATCTAAAATTATGTCACACTGATTGAAATTGTCAGTTAACTCCAAATAAAGTTATTGCCCTTTTGTGATGATGTTTACAAAAAAAGGACTATTGTTGAAGATGCAGGTGATTGACACAGGCTAAGTAGAGTCTCTGGTTCAATTTGTTATTCAAAATACATTGAAAATATACAAATTCTACCACAAGCTGTATCAAGTGTATATGTAGTTTAGAAGACATAGCTAATCGACCTGAAGGTAGACTTCATTTCTATGTTATCCATATAAATTAACCTTTTGTCGGTTAACAATTATTTGATTTAACGTTTTATTTAAGTAGGTATAAGCACAACGTTTTTTCAATAAATGTTATCACTAAGATATAAGAAGATGTGGTATGAGTGCCAATGAGACAACTCTCCATCCAAGTCACAATTTTTAAAAGTAAACCATTATACTAGTAGGTCAAAATACAGTCTTCAACACGGAGCCTTGTTCATGGGGAAAATGTATAATGAAATTTAGGTATCTTTTGACAGAGGTTAAATGACTATATTGAAACTATTGAATCAACGGCTCCTAGTGGAAAAGTTTGAATCATACATACAAACGCCTTTTTGTTTGGTTGCAGCTATGGAATAACTATGTCACCTAAAACCGTAGACATGTTCAAAAAGTTAAAGCCATAAATCCACCCTCTTTTCTTCGATTGTTACATCACTTATTACGACTCATCACCTAGATTGTGCACAACGGGTACAATATGTGGAGCAGGACGTCCCAACCTTTCAAAGCATTTCCGATTTGCGTAATGTTCGTGTTGATAAGTTTTTCTTTTTCTTTTCGGCGTCTCGTAGACCCGTGTTTGTTGTTTTTCGTGTGTTGCTAAGATTTTGTTGGTTTTTCTTCGACTTGTGTTTCTTTTTATCTATTTAGCACCTTATGTCTCTATTTTCTAATCCCATGGCCAGTAACTTTTGTTCGCTTCATAAACAACGCGTACTGATTGAAATAGATATGTTGTGTACATTGAAGAACATAATTTTTCCGATACTTGCCTGCCATCAGTATATTTGAATATTATGGCAATTATTTTTAATCACATTTTTAAGATGAGTACGTCTTGATTTAACTTGTCAATGAGATCATTTTAAATGTTCATATCTGCAATATATAAAGCTAAACCACGTAATTTGTTATTCTTTGCATTATAATAAAAGTTAAATCTGAATACGATGGAACGATTATACTTGTGCATGTGCATTTCCTTGAGGTTGTCAAAATATATAGAAACCACTTCATTGCTGTTGTACCTATATTTGTGACATTTTTACCTATTGTGCATGTTGTGTTTGTTTTGTTTACACAACATTGTCAATATAATGGAATTTGATGCAACTGTCATTCAAGTGAGAGGTTTAGCGCTATAAAACCAGGGTTTAATCCACGATTTTTGTACATTTGAAAATGCCTGTACTAGTCAGGAATATGGCAGTTGTTATCCATTTGTTTGATGTGTTTTATCATTTGAGTTTACAATTTGATTAGGGACTTTCCGTTTTGAATTTTCCTCGGAGTTCAGTATTTTTTGATTTACTTTTTTTCATTCTTCACTGTTATGAAATATGGGAAAAAAAGTTGCAATATTTTTATATATATATATATACAACTCGTCTAAACATCAACCCAACAATGTTAGATCTGTAAATTTGCTTTCGCAAATTTTTTGTTCTTCCCTCGCCGGGATTCGAACCCATGCTACTGAGATATATCGTGACACCAAATCGCTTGCACTGTAACCGGCGCGCTAGACCACACGACCTACTGGCTTCATAAAAATGAAGCTTTCGGTGGCCGGGTGTTATATAAACAGTTACTGAAATAAAATTATATAAATGTCTAAGAATATAACTTAACACGCTAATTAATACATTAAAAAGTTCTATTAGATTTTAAATAGAAATACGCAATATTTTGCTAACATCAATAAATAAATATTATGCAACATCAATAAATATGTTACACTTTTCCTCAAATCTTGTGTAAATTAAGTACAAAAATATTTTTTGTCATGCATCCGATTTCACCTTGAGAGATGCACACGCCTGATGAAGCTAATTTGTTTTCAAACTGCTATATAACCAATGTATTTTTTCTGATTAAACCGTTGGTTCAAATTTTTTGAATTTTTTATATTTTTGTCAAAGGGAATACTTTGTCAAAATTTTAAGAAAATTAAACGAGCCAAATTAATTTTAGTTGAGGTGTTGGGTACCACCTTAACAAAACAAACTGATCAGTATCAATCCTTTTACAATAAATTTTGATAACATCTATAATCATTCAGGAGAACTACAAATATCATTATACGGTTTAGGAACAAACTATTTTTGTCTATCTTTATTTTTTTTCAAATCTGAAAACAGGAGTTGTGCATGAACAATTATTGTTGAAGAGACTTATTTTCCAAATGCCAACCTAGTTATCATCAAGTTTTGATAAAAACTCATTAAAAATGCTAATCATAATGAAAAATGTTCCTATCTCTGAAAAAAGTGAATCTTATGAAAAAAAAAATATTTAAAGAAAAAAATTGTTTTCCTTTTTTAACAACTATGAACTAATTAAATATGTTATCCACGGTTTGGCTAATTTCTGTTAGTTAAAGGCCAAAATTTGAAAAAAGTACACTTATTCAGATGGTGACACTTTTATGGTCTATTACAATGTATTAATTAAATCATTTTTTTTTGTGTACATTATATTGTTGAAAGTGCTGGACTGATACATGTTCATATTGTTGGTATGCATTTGCAAAGAATATTTCCATCAACCCCGGCCTTTGAGATAAAGTTAATAATTGCAGAGACTTGAATGAATTAAACCTTTTTAAAGCCCTTGATGAAAAAATAATTTAAAGAAAAATAAAAGGATATTTTTGAAAATAGATTTAAGAATAAAAACTTTGATAAAAACTGTATATACTCAAATGTGTCACTAAAGTAGAGAGTTAGTGGTCACAATTTAGAAATAGAAAATAGCGGACAATATATAATTCCTAGAAAGGATACAATATGTAAACTGTGCCACTTGCTGGACAATGAACAACACTCCTTCCTTAATGGTAAAATTAACAAAATAACTTGAGATAATCTTTTTGAAAATTGTTTACCTTCTCATAATGAGGTCTCTTAAGAACAAAAAATGAAAGAAATGCTAAACCTCAAAATATGAACATGTCTAAAATATTGGCTCCTTTATAAAATAGTCATAAATTAGAACTGAGGGCAGAAACCTAAAAAAAACATTCCATGTGTTAATTTCTTATAGAATTGTTATTTCTTTGCATTGTAAAGGGGTTTTTTTTTTTGGTCACAAACTAAATACAATATGTTTATATGACAATAAAAATATTATGAAATTTTGTTGTAATGAATATTTCGGATAAACTTATTCAATAGAGAAATAATGAATTGCCTAAATTTTATTAAGGATAAGTCATAAAAACATTTTTTAACATTTGTTAAACAGTGTTGAATGCAGATCAGTCTATCTACAATGATCTAATTATAAACCATTTTGAATTAAGAAAATTAATTTGAGTAACACCTTTTCAATAGAAAAAGGCAGGCATTGGGAAAGTTTGCATTATATTAGAAGATGATACTCATTTATTCTACTTACCATTAAGTACATGTAAAAAATAACTTTTAAAATTGATTAAAAACTATTTAAAAGGTATATTGTCAAACAAATAGTCATGAGTCAATTAAAAAAATATAAAGCTATTTGTTCAAATAGTTTTATTATTTCATTTTGTTTTTGAATTTTTCTTGACATAATCACAGTTATTAAATTTGACAAACACATATATGTATATTTTACCTGAGACACATGACCTGTATGTCATATCATTTTAATACTTCAATGCACCCAAGATTTCCCTTTATCCTTGACTAGTTTATGATTAATACCTTGTGTATTGATTAAGCAACAGGGGGTATAATGATGGACATAAAGGGCCACCATGGTGGACATAATGTTGAGGGCCACCATGAGTAAGATAATGTCACAGGTAATACTGTACCATAACTTCACTTTTGGTAAGAAGATTTATCGTGATAAGAACAAAAATGTATGTATGTCATTTCAAATGGTTAAACATTTGACAAATACTTCGTAGCACGTTTTCAGAAAAAAAACATTTCGAGGTACCAGATTGTTGACAACTGTAATAATATCTTTATGGTAGAAACCTAGAATTTGCGTCGACTGAGTGGTTATAAAAACTTATCAATGATATGAGGTGTGCCAGACAGTTCTAAGTGGCACTCGAGAAACAAATTGGAAGATCAAATCAATTAAAAAAGGAAAAGCATTAGATATCGTCAAGAATGTGCACCTTTAGGATATGGCCATCTATGATATCGGCTATGCCATCCAGTATGACGAATGATCATAATTTTTATGAACAGGAACTATACTGAAAAGTGAAATAATAAAAGTACCAAACTCCAAGTAAATGTAAAGCCAAAAGTTCCTTATCAAATGGCAAAATCAAAAGCTCAAAAACACCAAACGAACAGAAAACAGCTGTTTAATTCCTGACTTGGTACAAAATGTTGAAAATGATTAATAAAACCTGGTTTTAAAGCTAGCTAAACCTATCACTTGAATGACAGTCACATATAATTTCATTATATTGACAAAAATATGTTAGCAAAACAAACAGACATAATATACCGACTGACTTTAAAAACGCAACAATCATTTGTTGATTTTTTTTAACCAAATAATGATTGATCCTCATACAATTTCTATTCATGCTAACCATACTTCTACCTCTTAAGACAAATCAACATCTGACTTTCCTATGGTTATACAACATACTGGATTATTGAAGTCGCACGAATTTCTTAAAGCGAAATTTGGAACCATAAAAGGATTTTTCAGGGTTTTCTTCTTCATGAAACAGTTCTTTCAATGCATGGCCACACTTAAATCAGTTAAAACATGTTGCCTCTCCATATTGCCAAGACTGAGGAATAAAAAACTGAATCAGCCCATGAGAATATTGCATACAGGAAACGTGACTGTATTGCAACCCGACATTTGACGACAAAAAGTCGTCTTACTGTCCTGCCGACAACGATACAGGCAGACGGGTTTCGTTGATAACCATTAATGACAAGATCAACATGTAGTGACAATGCAACGTCAATAGAATTTGATTATGCAACGTCATATGTGAGACATGTTAACGGCCGCAACGTCAGCTGCTTATCAAATTGCCGAATGCCATTAGACACAGATTCATGGCATAAATGTTTACCATAAACTAAAATGCCATAGAGTTTACTGTAGAAAAATAATTACTCTTTCGAACTGCAATTGTTTTAAAACAATTTAGTAATGAATGAAATTTCTATTCATAAGTTTGTTTAACAAAACATGCATATTTGAAATTTAAAAGGATAATCTAGCGTTTCTAAAGTCGGTCAGTATAGATAAAAATTCCAAATTGGGGTACAGCAGTCATCATTGTGTTAAAATCGCAATCACCATAAAAACAAAAACCTATGTGAACATGGGGATCATTTCTTCTAAACAGGTGCTTTTACTACTGGTTTGGGTGCTTTATTTGTGTAGATCATATATTTGTATGGGTGTTTTTACTATGTCCTTAGATTGTTGTATTAGTTATAATTTTAAACATTTTAACTGTTTCTTAAAATCAACCATTAAAGTTAAATTTTATTCGTGAAGCTATGTTATTTAGTGCTGACATGCAAAATTAGAATTTAAGAGTTGTTTTCAGTTTCAAAAACAGAAAAAAAATCACTTGAAAAAAAATTGTATTGAACGATTTCGTTAATGTTTTGTTTCTTTTTTGTAACTAGTGCCTGTTTGTCTACTCCAGCTATAAATAACGCTATGTGTAATAACTAAAAGAAACAAAAGACAGGATGGCGAATACAGGGATTGAAATACTATATCAAAGGGGTTGTTCGGATACACCGGACACAGGTAAAGAGCTAATATTAAATTAAAGCTTGTGTGTAGGATATTAGTGTACAAAGCATTAAAAAAGAATATGCACCCTCTTTTTTTTTTTTTTTTTTGCTACAATGTACAAGACAAATTTAAAGCTTTTCTATGAATGTACAAACATATTCTAATACACGATAAATTTATCTGATGATAAAAAAATAAAACAACACGTTTCTGGATCGGATGAATGAGTACCGAAACAGTTTAAATTGACAGAAATCCGTCTAAGATCAACTTTGACTGGGGAAGTTGAAACCCTAGTCCATTTAATAATTTGAATTTTATAAACGGACATTTTAAGATTTTTTATACAAAATGTTAATACTGAAAAACTGACAACTAAGCTATTGATACCTTCGGAGACTGATCAGCAACAAAGGTACATGTATCGACCCAGTGCTGTAAAAAATTGAAAACGACACGTTATAAATTTCATGCGTCCGAAGCGCTTCTCTGGATTTAAGCTAGGAATTATTACATGTGTTGAAAAAATGATTGTCTGTGTCTTAGAAAATGGAAGACGGTCCTTTACTAAACAAATCAGTTTCTTTAATTGATTGATTGATTGATTGATTGATTGATTGTTTGATTGATTGAATAATTGTTAGTACTGAACGCAACTTTCAACGCCATTGGTTATATCTTGGCCACTCATTTATATTTAATTGTATAGGAAGCTGGAAAACCTGGAGGAAACAATTAATGATCGTTAAAGTAATATTCAATTTTATTTCGATTTTGCAATAAATCGATGATCAAATGATCTTTGCAGTATACATATTCTAATTTTTAAAATGTGAAGAGAATACTTCTATTGGTTTTATTCATACAATGTACCCTCTCTGATAAACGTGTGTACAATTTTGTAGTTTAAGACTTTTCATTGTTTATTTTGGTGCAGGTATATGTTTTATCAATATTATATAAAGCTAAAATTTACATTACGCAGTATTTTTATTTAATGCTTGGTTCAAAACGTGACATTTTGAGATTTACGAACTCGATGTAATAAAAGGAGCAGCATTTAAAGCTTTTACGATTAAATATTTTCGAGATATAGATGCTACCAGAACTGGTAATGTTAATTGTGAGGTTATATACTTTAAAGTATGTCGATAATGGCAGACGAACCAAAACATACTGGTTGTAAAAAATATAAACACAACAATCTTATAAAATGCTTGTAAATTTCTCATTTTTTGAAAACGTCTATAAGAAAATACGAAATTACATTTTTACCTACCTCATCGATCCCATTCCACGCTCAATCGCAACCAAAACGAACGTCAATTCAGTGTCATTTTGATCAAAACAAACTTTATTTTTTAGAACTAACTAGAAAATGTATTACGAATCTTTGTCCTAGATCAATTGTTGACAAACCGGAACTTTCAATCCTCGGTTAACTTGGCATTTCAATAGAAATGAACAATTTCGAATGGGACATCCTCCCAAAATATTAAACCGCAAATTCACAGGACATCTACGTGGAATACAATAATTTAATTTACATCACAACATCTAGCTATTCAAACTATGGACTTCCCCATTATATTCGTCATTTGTATATAAATGTAGCATCAATTTAACCTATTGGCCTAATATGAAATATGTTACCTATACATCTATTGATTCGTTCATTGTCTGTAATATTCAAAAATACATAATTACATACCTCATTAATTGAATACTTTTACACACTATTTCAATTAGTACTGTGCATATAAAGTCCAGAAAACAGAAATACAAAGAAGACCTTTAAAAAGCAAAGATCAGTTAACAAATCTACAAATAAGTTGTATAACCTGAGTTATTTACAATTAATGTCACACATTGTACGTTTTTGTTCATAATCCTGAATAGCATACATGTTCAACAAAACGAGATCTACAAATAAGATGACATGTCGAAATCGTCAGATCACTCTTCATAGGCGTAATTGGCCTTAAATGACAATTTCATCTCATGTCATCTGATCCTGCCTATAATTTTGAAAACTTTAAAAGATGAAAGAAAACGTTACAATTATGAAAAATGCAGATAGGTACACTCTACAAATAAGGTTACAGGTTGTTCAATACATCAAAAACAAAGTCGGTGGTCCTTATATTATTTTACATCAATATAACGGAAATTCATGTATCAAGAACATTTTATTTGTAAAGAAAAATCTATGTACTAGAAACTTGTGTTTAGATGATTTTAAGAAACATCTAAGAACATTTTTCGTCGATTTTTAAATGCTTTCTATACAAAGGTAACGCTCACCTATTTTGAGAGAATTCAATCGGTAAAATCAGAAAATAAAAGAGATAAATGCATTATTTTTTTTATCCATTTTCAGGTAAAGTTCAACGAGCCAAAGTTGTATGCAAAATTGTACCAACATCTGTGACATTTACTGTTCATTGATCTTAAATGACGAATTTTGCTAGGATTGGCTATTCAGAAAAGATTTAACTGCAACTAAATAAAATTGAATAAATAAGACACAGTTGGGTTTTTTTCAGTCAAAATTGAAGAACTGTTCATCAGGTCCCTTAAACGCCAATTGCCTTTCAAGGAAAATTTTTACCTATTTTTTATATAAGTGTGTATACACAATGTATTGAAAACTCCATGTGTAACAGATTGATTGTAAATTTGAACAACAAGCAGTATCGTCAACACAAAATCTACAACAAAGTCAATAAATATAGAACTGTCAATCCTGTCTATACATGAGTTTTGCAACCAGTTCAAAACTTTTGACAAATGTTTTTTTCTTCTTTCCTATAACCTTCAAATTCAATAAAAATGCAGCAAACTTGATCTTTTAGACACTAGTTTGACCTATGCATTCGTTGTTAAGATTTTCCCGCTTTATATTATGCTTTATAAGGTTGATGCCCGAAAAACAAAAATGGGTGACCACCACCGTGGTAATGCAATTATTCTAATCTGATTTGCGTATAAGTTCGCGTAACAGGTCATTGACAAAGCATCGTTCAGATGGACGACTTCACACTAAAGTCTATGACAAACGGGATGTTTTCAACTTTCCATTTCTCAGCAGTAACATACCCTCTGCTCCGTCGTATGGTGTTTACATATCTCAATTGAGACGTTATGCTCGTTATTGTTCGCACTATACGGACTTCACACTACGTAAATTTTATGGACACAATCACGAATTGGTTGATCTATACGATGTGTTTGTGTCTAACCTAACTAACGACGTCTTAGAATTTGGTTTACCATCTACGTCGTCTGTTCCGAACGTTCATATTCCTGACTATGACTGTTTTGCCGAGTGTGAATTCGCATTGTTATACGACGTGTCAATGTATTTATACATCCAAAATTCATGTATTTAGTTAAACTGTTCATTTTGTAAGTTCGGTTGGATATTATGTTATTTCTTATCGATTATGAAAAAGGAGAACTACCGACACAGTGTGTCTGTGTCTCCACTATCAAACGACGTGTTTTCGTGGTATCCAATTGCAAATATCGTAAAAGTAATCTTACAACTGAATTTAACGATTGCGCTTAATTCCTTTTGTTACATTTTGACTACAAAAATGAAAATGAAACATCTTAGATTGAAGCTTAAAACCGTATATAGTTGAAGCCCAATGGTAGTTTTCTTTAAATCTAAATACGCCAGGACTTCTAAGACCGAAAAAAACAAAAACATATTGCCAAATTTAACTATTGCCCCTTTTTTCTAAAGGAATTAGACCCCGAGTTCCTTAATAATTTATAAATGTATCAGTATTAATATCGGCTTGAAAACAAAGTCGTGCTTTAATTACAAGAGAATATGTTAGACACATGCACACACACTTACTGTTTACATCCTCGTTATTTTCATTTGTTTCCAGAGAAAAAAATATATGTTTTAACTGCTTAAAACTTAAATTACATCATATTGTTTTATCAAAACATCATGTATATAGTTACCCTTCTGTTAGTTTTTAAACTTATTGAATATGAAAATGTAATGTACACACTTTCTTTGGGGAGGACACGGGAACAGCCAGCATTCCTACGCTTCGACCTATAAAAATATAGTCTTTGTCCTATTTGAATCAAAATGATTCCTTTAGTTTAAACATATTTATTTATAGTGGATTGGGAAACAAGTTATTACAACTTATATAAATCCCTCTCCACATTGCGGGTGCGAGTGCTGCCCTTGTAGACGCATTAGCCTACTCTTTTTCGAAATCTACAAGGGTGTCTTTTACGTGCAAGAGATATTCATTTATGTCATGCCCTTTAATCATTTTGACATGGATAGGCATATAATTGGTGTTAAATATCGACAAATATAATGCTTACTAATGTTACAATGAGCATTAAGCATGACATGCCGGAATTATTTATTAAGTCTGAAATCGCATGACGCTTACCCTGACCCCGTGAGTCTCACTACCAAAATGGAGAAGGCCCGGTAAGGACCGATTTTGGCCTCAAATTTCAGGTTCATCAAACCAAATTTTTTGGACACTTTTTAAACACTTAAGTGTCTATTTCAATTGATTCGATAAGTTTATGTGAAAGATTTTAAGTGACTTAGTCATAAAAAACGCTCTGATTCAAGCTTTAATATGATTAATCTATCAATTATCCCAAAAAACGCAACTTTTGAGATGGTTTTTGTAAAATATGAAAGTGTCCGCATCCGTGTTCATCCTCAACCTTTATATATGTTTTGTATAATCATCAAATACAACTTACATTTCAATATTATGAATGAACACGAATGCGGCCACTTTCATTTTAGACGGAAACCGTCTAAAAATTAACCAAAATGCTAAAATTTTGAAGATTTCAGTAATTTCGTATGACTTAATTATGCCAGTACGCGATATTTGTGCATTGTATTGTCAAAAACAGCCCATATCTATGTAGCAGAGCATTTGACTTTACAAAAAATAGCTTAAAGATAACGTTTTCACAATTTTATAAAACTGCTATATTTTGCGGCCAAAAAGGGGTCTTACTGAACCTACTCCTTTGATGCAATTCTCTCGTATATATTAATAATATTTGGTATTCTCTAAATCTATTTCGGAGATTTGAACATACTTTAACTATTGTTGTCTCTTTTTTCAACGAGCCCATTCCACTTCTCCCTTAATCAGTTGTCACAATATTCATGACAAGTTGTATCGTTTGATTATTTTAATAATTTTTAACATCAAAAGTTCATAAAAAATATCATTAAGGGCATTAGTTTTAATAAAGAGTCAACACATGATTTTTATGTTTCGTCTGAATTATAATTTCTCCTGTCGTCGATTTATATCTATTTTTATAAACATGATTAACTAATGTTTTTTTTTATCACTCTAAGGTGATAACTCCTACTATGAAGCAAATGATTGTGTATTAATGATTGATTTGTCGCAGATCAAGCAATCTAGAGCATTTTTTTTTAATGTAAACCTTCTTTGATTCTAAAGTATTTTTAAGCAATTAGCAAATAACATAAAATTATAAACAAATCCTTGTTTTAAAGCAATTATTACTTGCGGTTGATGATTTCAGTCGGTTACAATTTTTATGTTAAATTTCTGATTATTTTTGTCAATCTTTTAAAGTTTTCAAGACAATAAACAAACAACGTTAACAATTGTCAAACATGTTATGTGAAGGCAATAACTCTTCAACAAGTCAATTAGGAATAAGAAAAAAAAACCATATTGACATTTTTGTAGGTCTGTCTATTATAAGCGTTGCTAACATGATTTGCCTTTATATTATAGTCATCGGGGCAATACACAAACACGTTCAAATGACAAAAAAAGTAATGTAGTGACTATTATTTATTTTAGAGAAGTCTGATCATTTTAAGAGAAATGCACTGTTTGTGGATCTCAAAGTGTTTATCATTTTCCCCTGTATCATTAACTAGGGGTTCAAGATATTGGACCATACATGCATTTTATACTTTGGGTCTTGATTTCTTTTGCCGAAGGCTGTGTTATTGGTTGTTTTATGTACTTTCTGAAATACCTGTTAGATTCAGACATTTTATAAATAGCCAATTTTTACAAACATTTCATATTACATATACGATGCCTAAGAAAATATGCAAGGCATTGTTACTAAACTGAACTCATAACAAAAATCATGTATGCAAACCAAAAAATGTGTTAGGAAGCCTATATAATTTGATTTTTTATCGTTTGATTAATTTTTTTTTGAATAAGCTATGTGTCTATCTAAAATAACAATATTCGATAGATCTTACTTCAAAGTCTATATTTTAAATTGCATTTTTTTTAGATTTAAAAATTGGAGACAAGGAAGATATAGATGAAGTTGAAGAAAACTGTATGATGCCACTTAATCAACAAGAGCAAAACTACGCTAGATTTAACTTTCTAGTAAAGGGGATTGGTCCGAAAGCTGTGGAAGTTTATTTCGATAAGAAATTTCCTCTTAATGAACTTACGATTCTCATTAAGAGGAATTATTCAATACTTACCGACTTGCATCAAAAAAGAAAAATTAGTAATTTTCAATGGGATCAGCTTCATCCTAGATCAGATGGTTAGTATCTTTCAATGGATTTCAATCTAATAACACCGACAGTAAGTTTTTAATTATAGTTTAAATGTTTAATTGCTGCGTCGAGGAACACGCTCAGTTAGATACGGCAAAAGAGGGGGCTCTTAATTTAAGGATTTATACAAAGTTTTCTTTAAAATTAAACTAACATTCAGCAATCTACCCTAAAGATTTTCTCATTAAAACAGACAGCAGAACAAGATTTAAGCATACCAACCACTACAAACAAATTCAAACCAATAAAGATTCTTTTAAATTCTCATTTTATCCGCATACAATAGTACAATGAAACCTGCTTCCAACCTTAGCAACCCTTTGAACAACAGTAGACGGCTTCAAAGAGCATATTTCTATATCTGCACTTTCGCAAACATGCTAAACACATAGTTTTACCAAAGAATATACGTAGGATAACCATCCCCCCAAAAAAATAATTAATATTTTTATTTCATTTTTTCTGTTAACCAATGCAATGTAACGTACAAAAATGTAATATTACTGAACATTTTATTTCTTTTAAATTGTAAATAAGCCACCCATGCAATGGCACGTAATAGTCAAAGTTGTGACTGAGTGCGGAAATACGAAGATAGATAAAGAATATCATATGGCTCTTTTAATATCACATCCGTATCAACCGGAGACACCATTATAATCACAAGAGCTCTGCTCGAGGGATTATATTTGTTGACGGTTGATACGGTATGTGATATTGAAAAAAATCATATCATATGTACATCATGCAGATTAAGGGTTTAATAAAGCCTTTGCAACCGTGACTGATATCGATATCATTTCGGATAGCCGATACAGCACGATTGGCGTTGAGCATATTACACATACAATTTATCTGTATTCACTACTATCATGACTAAGTATATAATAAATAGATAGAAGACTTGCCGATTGGATAGTCACTTTTTATTTGTTCAATATATCGATGAGTAGCGATTTCACCAATGATATATATTAATTTGTCAGCTATGTTCATCGTTTGATTAGATATTTGTATATACTGTGCACCATTTTATATGATTATCATTAATTACCCCATGTGATAATTATAGGTTAGATAATACTTGGTCATGTTTTATGATTTTTTTTAAGCCCGAGGCGTAACCTAGGATTTTAAATTTTCATAAAACATGACCAAGTTTTGTCTGACCAATTTAGTACATGATCACACCTTCGAGTGACATAACAAAAATAGCCTCTCAATGTAATAATTAAAATTTGATAGTAGCTCCCTTTAAATGTCAACATGGTTAGTAAAAGGGATGTAAATCATTTTAATGGTCATTTCAAGTTTTGTGATAACAACTAGAGGCCATGTAGTTAAATTAACAGCCGGTCATCCCACTAGTTACTAGATTTACAATAGTTACTGAAGACCCCTTATCATTATTTAAATTAGTTTTCAAGTTGTGACCATTTGGGTGCAATTAACAGTTTTTTGTCTATGATCATATTTTGAGGAACCATGCATAAGTGACCCTTAGTGGTGAAGTGTTTAATAAAGATACTTGTATCAAACTAGATATCACTCGGATCAGAATTTTCTCTAGTTTATAATGAAATAAAAATAAAGTGTACTTTTAATATAACAAAAAGTTCCACCCAAAGAACATGGCGAAAAAAAACCTTATCTGAACATAAAAAAACCTGAAATCAGGTCATGTGCATACCCATGAAAACATGATACTGGCACATTTCACATAATCAAAACTGTATGAAATTCATCTGGCCTTTCAAAATAATCTCGATTCAGGGTACGGTTTCCTGCTCCGAAAAAAGCTACAGTGGCTGCAAATAAGTTTTCAATTTTCACTGCCAAAAAACAGGATGTTTACAGTGTAATCTCTTCTCAAAACATGACTATTTAATCTAATTTTTTTAAATATTCAACCTGTTTTAATTGAAAGCTAATTAACTAATTTTTACAATCAAATACAAAAAACATGATACTTTTTCACCAAATAAGTAAATAAAAAGGGTTTCCATCCATGGTTGTTTTTAGTCGGGAAAACCCTAGTTTTTTTTCTCTACGAAATGTTCATAGCACCCTTTGAAATTGTTTTTTTTTTACAATTTTCCCTTTGACTTCTATAGTAAATCCCTATGTTCTAGTTTTAGCCATGGCGGTCGTGTTGGTTTGATTGCAGGTCATCGGATACATTTTTCAATCAAAATACCCTATTGAAAATTGTGGCTTAGTTTAGTTCTATTTGGCGCAGTAGATTAGGTGGAGTAGATTTTTGTAAAAGAAGGCAAAAAGGAGTAGGTTCGATAAGGTCCTAAAATGGCCCCATTTTTAACTGAAATTTCAAATTAGGAATTTATTGACCAATATCACAATGAAAGATTGCTAATGCAGTGACTTAATAGGAAGTAAGCCTTTTGATAAATATTTACGTACCTGTGTACTCATTTTAATTTTCCACGAAAACATCAATGAAAAGGGGTAAATTTCCATTGATTATTGGACAGGAAACAAAGAACGCATTCGTCGACAAAACAGATCTTTTGAAATAATGCTTGTAAAGACATTTCGCATTTCTAACTGGAATATTCAGTTTGTCGACGCCTGCGCTCTATGTTTCCTGTTCCTCAATTTAGTTGAAAACCGGTCGATTTTGTCAAATTTCGTCAAAATCTCGTATTTTGTCCTATTTGTGATGTAAAAACCAACGCTTAAGAAGAGAACTTCGACACAAGTTATATTTAACTTTCTCACATGTCTTTTAGTTAACTTAAAACATTTTTCATCTTGTAACATTGAACTTATAATCGGGGCCAAATATGGCCCTTACCGAAATTAGAAAAAATTGACTATAAAGGGCAATAACTCCTTGAGGGGTCGATTGATTTTTTTTGTCATATCGACTTATTTTGTAGATCTTACTTTGCTGAACATTATTGCTGTTCACAATTTATCTTTATCTATAATAATATTCAAGAAAATAACCAAAAACTGCAAAATTTCCTTAAAATTACAATTCAGGGGCAGCAACCCAACATCGGGTTGTTTGATTTGTCTAAAATTTTCAGGGCAGATAGATCTTAACCGGACGATTATTATATTTTTGTGTCATATTTGCTCTAAAAGCTTAAGTTTCAGAGATATAAGCCAAAAACTGCATTTTACCCCTATGTTCTATTTTTAGCCATGCCGGCCATGTTGGTTGGCAGGCAGGGTCATCGGACATATTTTCTAAACAAGATACCCTAGTGATGATTTTGATTAAGTTTGGTTAAATTTGACCAAGATGTTTAAGAAGAGAAGATTTTTGTATAAAAGTTTACGACGACGGAATACGACGGACGACGGACGCCAAGTGTTGAGAAAAGCTCACTTGGACCTTCGGGCCAGGAAAGCTAAAAAAAAAGATAAAATATTCAAATATGGAGATATCTCCTGCTTCATAACATTTTTGTTCGCTTTGGAGATTCCGTATATCGTCAAGTTATTGGAATTCCAATGGGGACTAACTGTGCACCGCTTATTGCGGACCTGTTTTTGTATTGTTATGAGTTACAATTTATGACTAAAATTAGCAAAGACCATCAAAACAACATTTGATACAAAAATTTAACAATACTTTTAGATATTTGGATGATATATTGGCTCTAAATAATGACGACTTCAGTATGTATACTAAAGAAATTTATCCTGTAGAACTTACTTTAAATAAAGCTAATGATAACAATGACCACTGCCCTTTCCTCGATCTTGATATTCTATATCATAAACGGGAAGCTTAATACAAAAATTTATGATAAAAGAGATGATTTTTCATTTCCTATTGTTAATTATCCATTTTTAGATGGTGACGTTCCCTTGTCACCATCTTATGGTGTTTATATATCTCAACTTGTACGATTCGCTCGTGTATGTAACAATGTATTAGATTTTAGCGAGAGAAATTTATGTATTACTGAAAAATTATTACACCAGGGTTTTCGATATCACAAACTGGTCAAAAACATTTACTAAATTTTATCACCGGTATAAGGAAATAATTCGTAAATATAACTCAACATGCAGACATCTTATACGTTCAGGTATTTCACATCCAAAATTTTATGGAAATATTCTTTATAAAGCACAAAAATGTCAGTATTCTCCTCAGAAACTAACAAAACCTTTAAATAGACTTATTAAAAGGGGATATAGTTACGATACTGTTGTCAGGTCATTAAAGATTGCATATTTTGGCTTTAACATTGATTCACTGATAGGGTCTTTGCATCGGAACTAAACACATTTATTTCTAAAAAAAACAGTTGTTGGCATGACACGGGTTATGTTCTTCTCATATATTTTATGATAGTATGATACTAAACCCCTAACGGGAGGGATTGTACCTGATATTCATATGATGAAGACATAATCTTTCAATCAGTTTAATTGAGGTCTGGAGCTGGCATGTCAGTTAACTGCTAGTAGTCTGTTGTTATTTATGTATTATTGTCATTTTATTTATTTTCTTTTGTTACATCTTTTGACATCAGACTCGGACTTCTCTTGAACTGAATTTTAATGTGCGTATTGTTATTCTTTTACTTTTCTACATTGGCTAGAGGTATAGGGGGAGGGTTGAGATCTCATAAACATGTTTAACCCCGCCGCAATTTTGCGCCTGTCCCAAGTCAGGAGCCTCTGGCCTTTGTTAGTCTTGTATGATTTTAAATTTTAGTTTCTTGTGTATAATTCGGAGTTTAGTATGACGTCCATTATCACTGTACTATTATGCATATTTTAGGGGCCAGCTGAAGGACACCTACGGGTGCGGGAATTCTCGCTACATTGAAGACCCATTGGTTGCCTTCGGCTGTTGTTTGCTCTATGGTCGGGTGGTTGTCGCTTTGATATATTCACCATTTCCTTTCTCAATTTTATTCAGGTACAATTTTGTCTTATATATTTATAATTCCTACTAAAGTTCTATCAATATGGAATAACATCATTTATTTTACCGTTATACTATACAGTGAAGCGTATTTTTCAGTCATGGGACGGTTTGAGCTTATTATTAAATAAGTTGAATCTTTATATAAACTGTTTCCAAATGTTTTTATCCATTTTTGCCTTTATTACAACAATAACTGTATACCAGTTATAAAACAAAACTTGAAACAGCAAATTTTGTCACCTAGACGAGACTGCCGTCGTTGTATGCTTCAATATATGAGTTATTGCCATTCATCGAAGATTTTTTTTACTGTTCTTCTCCTATCTTTCTAGTTTGGCTGGATAGGATAAAATATAACCCCTGATGTGGACTACGTTATTTAATGTTTAAAAGGGAAATCAAATGTAAAGAGAAAAATGACGAAAGAAATGCTAAAATTTACGCTTAAAAAATCAAATCCAATCTATGCAAAATATCTCTGCCAGTATTTTGTAGCAAAATAATTACTAAATTATCTTCAGGAAATCGAAACCTCAGATTGTTTGTAAAATTACAAAGTCCAAACAAATTCTGGGGTGTCTTTCATGGTTTTTTGGTGTTTCCCATGTTCGTACTTTTTCAATAATCTTTGGATTTGGCTTATTTACCAACAGTGTGACCTAGGTACAAAATTTCTTCCTTCATCAAGTCACATTTGGAAAGTTTCAATTTCAATCCAGCCTTTTTGAATCGAGTCAGAACCTAATTAAGATGCTTGAATTGTTCGTCTATATTATAGCTGTAAATGATGGCGTCGTCAAGATAAATCAATACTGTCTGTCATTGTAATCCACGCAATATGAGTTGCATACACCACTGGAATGTTGAAAGGGCATTACATTATCCGAATGACATCTTATACCATTTTGATACACCTGTCTTAGGTCAGGAGCCTATTGTTAAGTGTTTGTCGTTTGTTGGTAGGTGTGTCTCGTTTCTCGTTTTTTTTATATAGATTATTCTGTTGTTTTTTCTGTTTGAATTGTTTAAACTAGTCATTTTGAGGCCTTTTTATAGCTTGCAGTGCGATGTGAGCCAAGACTCTGTGTTGGGGGGCCGTACTTCGACCTTTAATTGTCAACCTTTTATACATTGTGAATTAGATGGAGCGTTGTATCAGTGGCACTTATATAACATCTTCTTATCTATTATTTATCCAAACAACCTATATTTGAAGATAAAAGCTGTTTTAGGGAAGGCTTTTTCCTAAACTTTGAACTGCCAATATCGTAAATACATAAAGGAAAAATTTGAAATATTGATTCCTTGAACGCAGTATGACCATTTTACGGTTAGTTCATTTAGCCTTCTACATGTAAAATGACTACAACATCACATTGTTTGGTTCTTCTTCCGTACCAAAACCACATTCGAAGTCCATGGTGAGGTTGATGGCCGAATGACCACTTGTCGTTTAGATTCTTCTCTCTGTTGTTTCAAATCTGGTGTGTTTACGTCTTAATGGCTGACGTTCATACAGGAGCTACGATTGCAGGGTCAATTCTATTTTTAATGTAAGAAAAGGTTCCTAAATCGGTCTTGTTGGCTGCAAAAGCATCTTTATTTGAAAGTAGAAGCTGTCGAAATTTCCCTGTATATTCTTATGTGAGATATTTAATACTTCTTTCATACAAACCTTGAAAATTCAAGCAACGTCTGAACATCGGCCTTGTTCATCTGTGAACTCTCACAACTTTCCCCAGTAATCTTTCTTATATCAATGTTTTGAGCCCATGACTTTGGTTCAATCGCCTTATCACTCTTTCCTATGTATGAGATGAAGTCTTTAGAATTGAGACCATCGGAACAAAATGTATTACACCCATTATATTGTTTGCCATCTCCAGGTATCTGTGGTTCCTCCTTGTCACTAACCTCAGTTATGTCCATTACTAGGTGTGTTTCTCTTAGCAAATAAGTTCTTTTCAATCTAACAGAGTGTTCGTCAAGGTAAATTACTCTTACGTGTTTTATATTCCCACAATGATCTACAAGGGTGCGTGCTAACATGCGTTTTCTACCATCCTCAATTACCGGTTCAGTCAAGGAATACCTTGTTGACAGAAACTCGCTTTTTTCAACTTTTCCAACAATTATTATCTCAGAGTTAGCAGGAATGGTTATTGTGTCTTTACTCTGACTCTGGCTGCTCCGTCAGTTTGTCTTTTTGTCTCATATTCAATCCACATGCCATAAATATGTAGGCCTCTCTTGGAATTAATTGTGATGTCCATATCATCTATCAGGTCACAATATAGTAGCAAATTGTCACAAATGGGTGCAAAATTAACTTACCATTTGAAGGTTTCACTTCCTAGATCAAAGTCTACATCTGTAATTCATCCTGTTGTAAGGTTCCCTCCAGCCTCAGCAACCACCGAATTTCTTGTTGCTCTTCTTAACTTTGGCCGTTGACTCTCAGGAATCTATTTATACAGCAGCTTTTCACTAAGAACCGTCACCTCTGCTCCAGTGTTAATAACTGCATTCGTCACAATCTTGTTAATGACCACTAAAAACTGTCATCATGGTAGCTACTGTCACCCAATCAAAGATAGTGTTTTATTCTATCCCTTTGACCGGTTCTGCACTACCAATTGACTCCATTGGTGTGTTTTTTTGTATCTCCCTTGAATCCTCATACAACAAATCTATGTTTAGGTCTTTGGTCCTTATAGCTAGGCTATATCCGTCAGATGATCTATTTATAAAAGTTGTTCCCACTGATTTTAATTGACAAAGTTTTTTTCTCAATAATAATATCTTTATCATAAACTTTTATTTCTTTAACGGCTGGCACTTGACCAACAGTTTCAGCCCTTATTAGTTTAAAGAATAAAATAAGACGATATGGCATGGTTGTCAATGAGACAACATTCCACAAGAGAGCATATGACAAAGAAATTAACCATTATAGGTCATCGTTTGGCATTCAACAATGAGCAGAGCCCATACCGCATAGTCAGCTATAAAAGGCCCCGAAATGACAAATGTAAAACAATTCAAACGAGAAGTTTTCAATTTTGTTCAGTTCATAGTTGATTTTCGAACCATTGTTATCCTTTTGCTACGTGTTTCTCTTTCCTTTTGTGCAATCTTTTATGTAATGTCCTTCTTCATTATATACAAAACATCTTGAATTGTTAAATCTGGTTTTTGTTTGTTTCTATACATCAGTTGTTTATTTTTTATACGACCCAAAAAAAATTTGGGATCGTATAATGGTATGATGTCGTCGTCTGCGTCGTCGTCGTCCGAAGACACATTGGTTTCCGGATAATAACTTTAGTTTAAGTGAATAGATCTTTATGAAATTTTTTCAGAAGGTTCAATACCACAAAATGAAGGTTGGGATTAATTTTGGGGATGATGGTCCTAACCGTTTAGGAATTAGGGGCAAAAAAGGGGCCCAAAACAAGCATTTTTCTAGTTTCAGGATAATAACTTGTGTGCAAGTATTTCAATAGCTCTGAAAATATATCGCAATGTTTATAACCACAAGAAGAAGGTTTAGATTCATTTTCAGGGTTATGGGGCCAAAGTGTAGGAATTAAGGGCCAAAAAGGGGCCCAAAACAAGCATTTTTCTAGTTTCCAGACAATAACTTGTGTGTAATTGTATGGATCTCTCT
>CM034351.1:62765923-62800277 GCA_019925275.1 Mytilus edulis | reverse complement strand
TCGTATTATACTGACCAGTGCATATCGCGCATGGTACTTTAAATGTATTTTAGCGCGAAAATTAACTTACATTTAGCTGGATTTATTGCCGTCGTAGTTCCATCTTGTCGCCTTCGTACTTTTATTCGATGGCAACACGACGGGATTACGAGGTATTCACGAAGTCGTGTTGCCATCGTAAGACCTTCGGATAGATTCGTGATTCATTCGTGTAGACATCGTAACGTTTAAACTGCCGATGGAAACGATGGAAACACGAATGCAATACGATGTTCAAAGATGCATTCCCGGTGACATTACGATGGTGAGGATGGTTATACGAACTCAATACGAACCCTCAACATCGGACGCACCTTCGGGGATTTTTTAACATGTTAAAAAATTTAGAACCCTTCCCGAAGTTGTCCCCGAAGGCTAGAAAAAGTGGCCGATGGTTAAAGATGGTTAAAGATGGCACTACGAATAGCCCGATCTGGATACGATCAGTCCCGATTTTGAAAATTTCCATAATCGTGTTGCCATCGGCGTAAAAATCGGGACAGTGTGACGCGGGCATAAGGAAAAGATGTGTTTTGCAATAAAAAAATGTATTTCTGAAATATATAAATACGTTCAGTCCGGAATTAATCCAAGCGACAAATAGATTAGTTTTAAGTATGATTATTAATCAATAAAGTGTGAAATCGATTATTATCAGCCTATCGACGCCAATTTAAAGGTCAAATTGATTAGTTAAACAAGCAACACAATAAAATTTCTATATGGACATATATACTGTTAATCTATCATTAAAATATAAACGAAATTTGAAATATGATCAATACCAAAGTAATAGCAAAAGTTAATGCCCTTGTTACAATTTTACTTCTACGTTTTTCTTTTGTAAATAAATCATTCAATGCTGTTTAAAATTAACATTTTAATTTTATTGAAGATGTGATACTTTTTAAATGTAAATGCAGTATTTGTTTATTGTTACTCTACGTTTTATGTTATATGAGGTAGCAGTTTTACCCCACTGATTACTGTTAAAATGAATTGTTGAGACATATTTCGAAATTCTTAATTGTTCTTCAAACATATTTTCATAAGTTTAAAGTTACTTGGCAGATGTTTGTCACTTGTTCCTTTCATTGATAGCGTATGATTAGTCAGCTATCAAATGTCCCGAAATGACAATTTACAAAAAAATCAAACGAGAAAACTAACGACATAAATAAAGTTCAACATAATGAATGAAAAACAAATATGTTATACAGCAACAAACGGCAACCACTGAATCACAGGCTCCTGACTTGGGACAGGCACATACAAAGTGTGGTGGGATTAATCTGGTTTAAAGGCTCTAACCCTCACCTAACCTAGTACAGCGGTGTAAAAGTACGACATAAGAAAATAAACTGTAAAAATCAGTTTAAAAGGGTTTATAGTTTGCATTTCTGTAAATATAGACAATGTTATTTCCCATAGGAACTTCCTTTACGGCTAAAACAGTGCCTCTTTTACAATGAATTTTAGTAAAAAAATATATCCTAGAATTGAAAGTTGATATGCACTACTTTTTTATTCAATGGTCAAAATATACATGTAGTACTGTGCGGCATATTTTCAACATGTATATGCCCCGAACTTTCAAGAGTTTAAACTTATACTTAAAGTCTGCACTACCCCCTCCCTTCACTTTATGTCGTACTCAGAAAATTCCATTCCACCACCTACCATGTGCATTTATACTGGAAACATTCCCAAGTTATGTCTCTATGAGATGTAATATAGAGATCATATATGGGAACCAGTACGTAATCAAAACAAAATATCGATGAATATTATATGTCTCCCCAAAAGGGTCGTGGCTTTTGAAACAGCTGTATTTAGAAAGTGCAACCTATACTAACATTTATTCAAATAGAAAACTCTTGAAAAACACTTTTTATCACAACAATACTTATTTATAAAGAAATCACTGTATAACATGTATTTTCTTTTACAGAACATTTGATTCCCCCAACCGGGTTTCCGTTTTTAAAATAATTGAAAACAAGACTTTAATAATTGTCAGCTTACCCTATGTGCATGTTTTCTTACATGAAATGTATAGAACCTATTTGAAACTATTCTCATAACAAATTGAAAGCATTTTAGAAAACTATAAATGAAATTTTTTGAGTAGTTAATCATTCCAACATTCACGATTATATCAAATATCCAATCCTCCCTCTGTCTGCAGTCCACATCTTATTGTATGCCTACTTATCAATAAAAGTTCACTATTTCTGCATCAGATGGTTAGTTTAGAAATCTTGTCACAACAGTATCATCTCTAACCATACATCTAACATAATTTAGCTAATATATAAACAAGGTGTTTAATCTTAGCCATATTTGCAAAAGTTGTATGTATGAAGTTACCAAATAGTGAAAATTGGCATAATAAGACACTTTTGGCGTTCCATACATTTGAGTGTTAATATTTGCTGAATAGCAAACGAGTTTGATGATATATTTTTCCTTGTACTCGCTAAACTGTTGCTGTTAAATTTTAATAATCGACGTATTCCAGTAATTTATACAATCACTTAAAAATAAATTGACTGAGGTATGTATACACATACAACGTACCTCAATAAAAATTAAAAAAAACTTATAGCCATAGCCACATTACAAAACCATTGCATTTTGTACTAATGTTTTCATATATATAGGTATAAGGAGATGTGGTAAAAAAAACTATGATTGCCAATGAGACAACTATTCACCAAATATCAATTGAACTAAATGTAAGCAGATATAAGTAACCGTACTTCCTATAACAATGAGAAAACCCCATATCGTTTAGTCGGAGATAAAAAAGGCTTTGACATGAAAATTATAAAACAATTCAACTGAGAAAACTAACGGCCTAATTATAACAAATCAATTTACGAAAAACAAATTTGACAGACATGAACCAACGACATTCACTGAGCAATGTAAACATGTGGCGTGGTTAAACATGTTTGTGAGCGATCAAACCTTCCCTAACCTGACACAGTGGTGTAACAGCACAATATAAGAAAAAACTATAAATATCAGTTGAAAAAAGCTTTACTCATTAGATCCATACAACGATAAACACCAAACCAAAACACAAACCGGACGTTGCAGTGTATTTATCCACCCTCATCCTAACAACAAGAAAGACAATACGTACAGATCTGAGAGTACTCGCAGTTACAGTCAGCAAGTTCAAAGCTTATAATAACATATAATAAAAATTATGTATCTAAGACTAAAATATCAATCAGTACTCATCCAACATCTAATAAATTTCGTACGATTTACAGGAACGTTTACATGTATAGTTGGTTGTTTCAGAACTTAAAGTCCAGGCAGGAAAGTAGATTTTTATTTCTTTATCTAATATGCTATCTGCGTATACAACTAATTTCTCATCGCCTTTCATACCACATATACTTATTTTTATGTGAGATACATTGATAGGATAAACTGTGAAATTTGTACGAGGACAAAATTTTACTGTATTTTTAGAATTCGTAATACAAATGTGAACTTCGAAACTGTGATTTTTATGTGAGTAAAGGAGACACAGAAGTAAGATTAGACAAAATTAGACCGTTCAAGTTTTTCATGAAATGTTCACATATATTTACGCAGCGATTAAATACAAATACAAAAGGATATTTGTATACGATATGCCCAGCTATGTTTTTAAAGTCTATTTGATAATTTTTTTGTATATTGCAGATAAACGTAAATCACATCAGTTTGATATTACTCTAATGGTATGCCTGCTAAGACATATAATGGATGATATACAAGTTCCTAGATCTGGTTGGGATGCCTTACCAGATGAGAACGATACAACTATTGGTGCTGACTTGGCAAGAATAAAATGGTATAGAAACTTTGATGCGCATTTACCAAATTGTATGCTAGAAGATACCGAATTTAATGATAAGTGGGAGGATCTGACAGGGATAAATATTTTGTAACAACTACCCCGATTTTGCATATTTTGGCAGTTTGCATTACGAATTGTTTCATGACATTTGTATCATATCTTACCCTTTTATAACGTACTTGAAGGTTTTCTATAGTGTGGATAAGATTTTGAACTTTGATGTTTAATAAACAATTTACGTTATCCAAAACATAATTTAAAAGTCATATCGAAAGATGGAGTGGAAGATACTAAAGGAATAATCAAACTCATAATTCAAAGAAAACTGTCAACGCCATGGAAGAAAACGAAAAAACAAACACATCAAAAAGACAAACAGTAGTATACAACATGTACAACATTGTTAACTAAAGATTGAGCAACTTGCCAAACACCTAAGCATCCGAGGTTAATTTCCGCAAATGCTGGACAATATAAAAATAAGAAAACATGGTATAATTGCCAATGAGACATCTCTCCACCAGAGACGAAGGACGTTGAAGTTAATAACTATAGGTCACTCACCTTACAACCTTCAACAATTAGAATACCCCATGTCGCATAGTAAGCTACATGTATAAAAGGCCCCGAAATGACAAGTGTATAATAATTAAAACCAGAAAACTAACGTCATGATTTATGTATAAAACAATCAACGAAAAACAAATATGATATACAGCAACAAACGTCAGCAACCGAATTGCATGGTCCTGTCTTTGGAGAGGCATACATCTAATGTGGCGGGAATTTGAACAAGACACAAAGTTAAGATCTGAAAGTACCCGCAAAATTTTTGAATTTTAGTTGAATTTAAGACTGTTTCCGTCTTAAATGAAAGTGGCCGCATTCGTGTTCATTCATAGTATTGAAATATAAGTTGTATTTGATGATAATACATAACATATATAAAGGTTGAGAATGAACACAGATGCGGCCACTTTCATTTTTGACAAAAACATCTGAAAAGTGACGTTTTTTGGCATATTTAATAGATTTTTCATATTTAAGCTTGAATCGGAGCGTTTTTGATGACTAAAGCAGTTAAAATCTTCCACATAAACTAATTGAATCAAATGAAATAGACCCTTAAGTGTTTAAAAAGTGTCCAAAATCTTTCGTTAGATAAACCTGAAATTTGAGGCCAAAATCGGCCCTTACCGGACCTACTCCTTTATTGTGTAGAGTTTCTCGTGAAAATCTCTTTATCCAAGAAAGAATAGTTATTGTTGTTAATATTTGATTTATTTAAAGTTGGTTCCTATAAGTACATTTCGGCAATATATTTAGATAATTTTTATTATGTAACGATAACATGTCGTCAAGGTAACGGTAGGTGTTGTTGAATTTATCAATTAAATGGAAATAAGTCGGGCCGTTACAGAGTTGTGATTCATAACAGTACACGAGCAAGTCTGCTATTGAAGGGGCACACTTGGTACCTATACGGATAAACGTTACTGCCGAAACGTACATAAATGTTGTCAATGAGAACATTTACAGCTTTAATCTTCATATCACACGTCCAGTAAGTATGTTCAGCATATTTACATTTCTAATTAGAAAAAAAGGACTATGAATGAGCTATGAGTTGCAGCAAATAAATTTACAATCCTATTTATCAAACGACCATTTGATAATAGGAAAGCTTTTGTTTGATAAGATTGTGTATTAAAAAGAGGTGAAAAGTCAAAACTGTCAACAGAATCAAAAGAATCACCAAAAGTACATAATTTATCTAAAACATCCAAGTATTGTTTACACTCCAAAAAAAGTTAATTTCACTAACTTCATATGTTTAATTACAAAAGTTTATGATAAGTTCTTTGATAGTAGCTAAAAAACTCGTTGAAAGCACTGAAAGATTAGCACTTAGTACATGCCGAGTTGAAACGATATTTTAAAGGGTTTTTGTATAGTTTAGGTATCCAATACATAATGGGAACCCTCAAATGTTCAGAGGAGGCTTTAACTGAGCTTTGGCAGTGACATGATTATTTACTACTTGACTCTCTGTGAGTGTTCAGCCTGAAATGAATGTATAATTTCATTCTTAATAGTATTTACGTCATATCATGACCACCTTATTGTCTGCTTTGTCGGCTGGTACGAACACAACGCAAAACACACGTTTTACGAGTAATTGAAATTTGTGTTTAATTCTAGAAATGGTTTGATTACTTACTATTTAATTTGTTTCAATTTTTTTTATATGATATGCATTCAGACATATACTTGAATAGGAATTCAGTAACTTTTTGATTTCTCTTTTTTTACACCAATTATACAATAGGATGAAAGAGCATCTTAAATGACCTGACGACACTCTTTCCAATTTATTTTCGACGGTGGACTACATTTTGGTCCTTTTTTAGAAAGTTTATAACCTCTCGGTCTTGAACAATGTTGAGGTCCCCTGTAATTACATGCTCATAGGTATCATATCTGAACTTCGATGTTTCACAATATCATGTTGAAGGATCATTATTTTCTATACCAAAGTCTGATTTCACTGACTAATTTCTGCTTTCATGATCAACACTGATTCCAAGTTTATGAAACTAATTTGTTTTATCATATTTTCTGATGACCTTTTGTATGCTCTTATATGTAAAATCGAACTATAGTGGTGTCAGTATTCATGTTCAACTTGCTGACCTTTTACTGAGTAGGGTTTACCCAGTTGACACACACATGGTCCTGCCTCATTTGGATTTCATGCGATTTCGTACGATTCTTCGTGTTTTATTTTTTGTAATATCGTGTTACTCTTCAGAAAATAACTGAAAACGTTTCCGCTGTTGTATTCTCATATTTGGCTCACAGATCACCTTTTAATGTTCAATACAAACGAAGGCAACAGCTAAACCAAAATGTAAATATGCGACTAATGCGCATCTGGTGCTAAAAATTTATACACTTTTTTTTAGCACAACTTATTCTTTTTCAAGCTACTTTTATTGTTATTAAATCAAAGTAAAAAAATATCTCTTTTGCTAAAGACGTTCACAAAAATTTTGAAATATGAAATCTTTTTGGCTTTTTTTTTTTAATATTCCACAATGAAACTGAAGACCACTGTTCCATGTAAAGGAGAACCCTCACAGACATACTTAACCCCTTTATATCATGTACATGTATGTGCATGTCTCAAGCCAAAACACGTAATCAAGAGTTTTAGTTGGTTTTTATCTGCCATATATATAATTTGGAGCATTTGTTGTAGTGCAAAAATCTGTCTGTTAATTTTCAGTCGATAAACATTTAATCATGCCGGCAATTTTGTAACTTTCTATACATATATGGGATTTTTTAATTGTTGAATGCTGCACGGTGAGCTGTTATTATTCACATCGTTTTACTTTTGCAATGATACAACATCTCCTTTTTTTATCTATCAATACGTTTGGCATTATAGGTTGCAGTTTTGTAATTGACTGCTCCATAGGCTTACATGCAAAACAGCTGATCTTTGAAAGGGCTACATAGACATTTTTTTTTCAAGTACATATCATGAATAATAAGAATTGTGATTTGATCGAAAACAAAATTGGGTCATGCCACAAAGAATAAAACGTTATGTAAACCATTTCTACTTTCTGTTTGCTGCTTTTACTAGGCTGCACCACCTCTACCTGAGACCTAATTTTAGGTGGGTTCGTGTTGCTTAGTCTTTAGTTCTCTATGTTGTGTCTTGTGTACTATTGTTTTTCTGTTTGTCTTTTTCTTTTTTAGCCATGGAGTTAGTCAGTTTATTTTTGATCTATGAGTTTGAAAGTCCCTCTGGTATCTTTCGCCCCTCTTCCAGTAAACATGATATCCTTCAAGTTTCCTGATTTGATATTCCCCAAAAGGTTCACATTTTTTTTAAATCTCAATATATGTTTCAATTTAGCACAAATTTAATCATACAAACAAAATTGAGTACAGAATAAAATTCAGAAAAATTGGACTATTTTATTTCACTCTATATTTTGAACATCGGAAACTGGAGTTGTAATACAATACAAAAAAACGAAGATGATATATGATTGCCAATGAGGCAACTCTTCACAAGAGACCAAATATGAAACAGAAATAAACAACAATAGGTCACTGTACGGCTTTCAACAATGAGCAGAGACTGTTACCTATAGGAACGCATATCCATATTTGATCTAGACTCAACTTGGTGTATAAATATTGAAAAAAAATAACTTATTATCTCTGTTGTATTCTTTTGTCCTTTTTTATAATCAATTTCGATAGGTCAAAACAAATCTAAACAATAATCTTGAAATCATACAAATCAAAATATAAAATTTCATACAATTTATCGAACATCAATAAATCTGTTAAACTTTTACTCCAACTATATGTAGTTGTAGCTACAAACATATATTTTTTATAGACCACCAATAAATATGTTAAACTTTTACTCCAACTATATGTAGGTGTACCTACAAACATATAAGTTTTATAGAACATCAATAAATATGTAAAACTTTTAATCATTTTGTGTAGTTGAAGCTACAAAAACATGTTTGTTGTCATGCATCCGATTTCACCTTGAGAGATGCACACGCCTGATAAAGCTAACTTGTTTAGCGAAATATTGCGTATTTTTATTTAAAATCTAATGGAACGTTTTAATGTAATAATTAGCGTGTTTAATTTATATTTTTAGACATTTATATAATTTTAATTTAGTAACCGTATCAGGTTTTTTTTCACTAACTGGTCCACGCCTTGAATGTTGATTGTTGCTATTATATATAAAAAAAAATAAAAAATAGACTTACTTGTTGTAAGTTGTATGTAACATGTTTTATGTTATATGTTGATGAGGTTCATAAGTGTTTCTCATTTTTGTTTTATTGAATAGACCGTTGCTTTTCCTGTTTGAATGGTTTTGCACTAGTAATTTTTTGGGGCCCTTTATAGCTTGCTGTTCGATGTGAGCCAAGTCTCCGTGTTGAAGACCGTACTTTGACCTATAATGGTTTACCGTTAAAGTTTACAAAGTGTGACTTGGATGGAGGGTTGTTACATTGGCACTCATACCACATCTTCTTATATCTATTTACACCCTTGTAGATAATGAAGATTTTTCTAGGTCAGTTTGATTTCATGTCATGTGTTTTGACGAATTAGTAAACAAACTTATTTTTCCTGGTGGCTCTGTGGTTTCTCTCTTTAATCTAAACATTCCTTTTTATAACTGGACATGCTTAGCATATGCGTAACCCGCCCAAAGCTGTGGGTCAAACTAAAGTGGCTAGGGTGTCTTCCTCCATCTTGGATTTTGAAGTATTTGAAGTAACAGATAACAATTGGTCTAAATCTCTAATGAAATGTGCAAATTTTGAAAGTAGTATATAATTCATGTGTAAGATAAAATTGAAAATGGAAATTAGTGCGGTGACAGAAGTGTGAAAAGTCGTCTAGATCGCGAGTTTAATCTCCCCAAATAACACACGGCTAAAAATTGTCTAAACTTAAAGACAAATATGTCTTCTTTAGTTTTTGCCCTGTCGTCAGAATTTCGTACGGTCACATTTTCCTAAAAAGTCGTTTTAATGACTAGTAGTATATTGGAGAGTTTCAACCCCCCCCCCCCCCCTTTTTCAAAATTAAAAATTGTGTATGTTTGCTTACATTTAATTGAAATAGTTTTTCCTGAAGCTATTATTATCTGTCAAAATGTTCTATTCAGTATTTTCTTTTCTTCTAATCGGTAAAATTAACGCGCTGAAGTACGTCCATTATTCATAGTTCATTATTCATTATTCAATAATGAATAATGAAATAGTTCACTATTCATTATTCAATATTGAAAAATGAATAATGAATAATGAAATGGTTTATGTTTCATTATTCAAATTGAAGCGGTGAATAGTGAAAAAAATATAAAAAATTTTGACTGTGACACTATAGCTATATGTTGCTTCGAAATGACCATAAGACGGTTTACGGAGTACCTAAATGCCACAATATGCATTAAAATGAAGAAATATAAAAAAGAAGATGTGGTATGATTTCTAATGAGACAAATATCCAGAAAGACCACAATGACACAGACATTAACAACTATAGCTCACCGTACAGCCTTCAACAATGAGCAAAGGCCATATCGCATAGTCAGCTATTAAAGGTTCCGCAACGAATATTAGAAGACCTAAATGCCAAAATACGCGTGAAAAAAAGAAATAGCCAATTTTGAATAATGAAATGGATATTTTGAATAATGGAATGGAGTGCGGCGACCCTTTAGCCCCTAATTATAGATAAATCTTATACCTCATTCGAAAACTGATTACAAGAGGACCAAAATGTATATAGTCAATATGTTCCGCAACGAATATTAGAAGACCTAAATGCCAAAATACGCGTGAAAATTAAGAAATAGCCAATTTTGAATAATAAAATGGATATTTTGAATAATGGAATGGACTGCGGTGACCCTTTAGCCCCTAATTATAGATAAATCTTATAACTCATTCGAAAGCTGATTACAAGAGGACCAAAATGTATATAGTCAATATGTTCCTCAACGAATATTAGAAGACCTAAATGCCAAAATACGCGTGAAAATTAAGAAATAGCCAATTTTGAATAATGAAATGGATATTTTGAATAATGGAATGGACTGCTGCGACCTTTTAGCCCTAATCATAGATAAACCTTATACCTCATTCGAAAGCTGATTACAAGAGGAACAAAATGTATATAATCAATATGTTCCGCAACGAATATTAGAAGACCTGAATGCCAAAATACGCGTGACAATTAAGAAATAGCCAATTTTGAATAATGAAATGGATATTTTGAATAATGGAATGGAGTGCGGAGACCCTTTAGCCCCTAATTATTGATAAATCTTATACCTCATTCGAAAGCTGATTGCAAGAGGAACAACATGTATATAGGCAATATGTTCCGCAACGAATATTAAAAGACCTTAATGCCAAAATACGCGTGAAAATTAAGAAATAGCCAATTTTGAATAATGAAATGGATATTTTGAATAATGGAATGAACTGCTGCGACCCTTTAGCCCCTAATCATAGATAAACCTTATACCTCATTCGAAAGCTGATTACAAGAGGAACAAAATGTATATAGTCAATATGTTCCGCAACGAATATAAGAAGACCTAAATGCCAAAATACGCGTGAAAATTAAGAAATAGCCAATTTTGAATAATGAAATGGATATTTTGAATAATGGAATGAACTGCGGCGACTCTTTAGCCCCTAATTGTAGATAAACTTTATACTTCATTCGAAAGCTGATTACAAGAGGAACAAAATGTATATAGTCAATATGTTTCGCAACGAATATTAGAAGACCTAAATGCCAAAATACGCGTGAAAATTAAGAAATAGCCAATTTTGAATAATGAAATGGACTGCGGCGACCCTTTAGCCCCTAATTATAGATAAACCTTATACCTCATTCGAAAGCTGATTACAAGACGAACCAAAAGTATATAGTCAATATGTTTCGCAACGAATATTAGAAGACCTAAATGCCAAAATACGCGTGAAAATTAAGAAATAGCCAATTTTGAATAATGAAATGGACTGCGGCGACCCTTTAGCCCCTAATTATAGATAAACCTTATACCTCATTCGAAAGCTGATTACAAGACGAACCAAAAGTATATAGTCAATATGTTCCGCAACGAATATTAGAAGACCTTAATGCCAAAATACGCGTGAAAATTAAGAAATAGCCAATTTTATATAATGAAATGGATATTTTGAACAATGGAATGGACTGCGGCGACCCTTTAGTCCCTAATTATAGATAAACCTTATACCTCATTCGAAAGATGATTACAAGAGGAACAACATGCTTATAGTCAATATGTTCCGCAACGAATATTAGAAGACCTAAATGCCAAAATACGCGTGAAAATTAAGAAATAGCCAATTTTGAATAATGAAATGGATATTTTGAATAATGGAATGGACTGCGGCGACCCTCCAGCCCCTTATCATAGATAAACCTTATACCTCATTCGAAAGCTGGTTATAAGAGGAACAAAATGTATATAGTCAATATGTTCCGCGACGAATATTAGAAGACCTAAATGCCAAAATACGCGTGAAAATTAAGAAATAGTCAATTTTGAATATTGAAATGGATATTTTGAATAATGGAATGGACTGGCAGGATCTTTCAACCCCTAATTACAGATATATATTATACCTCAATCGAAAGCTTATCAAACGAGGAACAAAATGTATCAAGTCAATATGTTCCACAACGCATATTAGAGGAGTAACGAAGGACTTAAATATCGAAATACGTGTGAACATTGAGAAATAGCCAATTTTGAATAATGAAATGGACATTTTGAATAATGGAATGCACTGGCAGGACCCTTCAGCCACTAATTACAAATATATATTATACTTCGATCGAAAGCTTATTTATATAGGAACAAAACGTATATAGTCAATATGTTCCGCAACGCATATTAGAGGAGTAACGAAGGACTTAAATATCGAAATACGCGTCAACATTGAGAAACAGCCAATTTAGAATAATGAAATGGAAATTTTGAATAATGGAATGGACTGGCTGGACCCTTAAGCCCCTAATTACAAATATATATTATACCTCGATCGACAGCTTATTAATAGAGGAACAAAATGTATATAGTCAATATGTTTCGCCATATTAGAGGAGTAACGAAGGACTTAATTAAAATATCGAAATACGCGTCAAAATTGAGAAACAGACAATTTTGAATAATGAAATGGAAATTTTGAATAATGGAATGGACTGGCAGGACCCTTCATCCCCTGCCAGCTAGATATGTTCACCTTACAATCATTCCATACACCAAATATTGTAGACCTATTGCATATAGTATAAGAAAAACAGACCAAAACACAAAAACTTAACTATAACCACTGAACCGTGAAAATGAGGTCAAGGTCAGATGACACCTGCCAGTTGGACATGTACACCTTACAGTTCTTCCATACACGAAATATACTAGACCTATTGCTTATAGTATCTGAGATATAGACTTGAACACCAAAACTTAACCTTGTTCACTGATCCATGAAATAAGGTCGATGTCAAGTGAAAACTGTCTGACGGACATGAGGACCTTGCAAGGTATGCACATACCAAATATAGTTATCTTATTACTAATAATAAGAGAGAATTTAACATTAGAAAAAATCTTAACTTTTTTCAAGTAGTCACTGAACCATGAAAATGAGGTCAATGACATTGGACATGTGGCTGACGGAAAGTTCGTAACATCTATATATAAAGTTTGAAGCATCCAGGTCTTCTACCTTCTAAAATATAAAGCTTTTAAAAAGTAATCTAACACCGCCGCCAGATCACTATCCCTATGTCGAGCCCTGAGAGGTATAGCCAAAAAGAACCACCTTCGAGGGTATTCCCGGTTGAGGAAAGATCAGTTGGTTGAGAGGTGATAGAAACGAAGACAAATCTTAAATTTCATCGTCGTCCCAAACCCCACACGAGGAAGGAGATTATCACCCAGACAAAACAACTTGGGTTGAAAGGGGTTAGCAGGCTGTCGATAGATCGACTGCTAAAGAAGGTGCAGGAAAAGATTTGGGAAGATAGGAAAGCCATTGGGGATAACATTGAGGTACATTCGCCGAAGAAAGCCTTTAAAGATGTATTTACTACCTGGAATATGATCCCATCATGGCATGGATGTGCAGACCTCCCTTGAGGTCTCTCGGGTGTCACGTGGGGAACTTATAGAATATGGGCATTGTAAGGGGCAAACCAATATGATCATGCACTGTACCTTTGAAAAGATTAATCCAACAGGTAACGCGGATGATGAAAACGAGAGATACTTTCACTCTGGAAACTAGATTTTCACCGCGGCCACGGACTTGGTTGAAACCCTTGAGGAGATAGATGAAAAGATCGTAGAAAAGATTGCCCTGTGGACATCTGACAAAAGTAGGGAAATGGTGAATACTTCCTCGATCCAGTGGGGGGGTGTATCCCTTCTCGAATGTACCTTTCTTCTTGGTGATTCGGAAAATCGCGGTGGTTTAATGGGAGGTATGCTGCTGTAAAGGTTCCAATACAACTTGTTTTCATGCTCCTAATGACTTGCGGCAACAGGGGCCATCTTGATAGCGGTGCTTGGTGGTATTGCACTGGCGATCAAGATCGTCCAGGACATCGATATAGGTGCGTGTAGAGTTGGCTGAAAAGTATTTGAACATTTTCTCTTTCATGGTGCGGTTTCAACGTTTGACAATACTCGACTTATCTTCGTTCCCGGTGGAGTAGAGATCGATACCATGCTTTTGAAGCAGCTGATTTACATGTGTGTTGTAAAACTCAGTGCCTTTGTCAGTACATAGCTTCTTGGACACACCGCTTGGAAGGCATCCCGCACCATCACTCCCTTCCTGTTCTTGAGTGGTATCAGCCAGTCATATTTCGACAAGACATCGATAATGCTCAGGATAAATTTATTTCCCTTGATGTCCCTAGAGAAGTCACTCATATCAACGAGGTCTGCCGTCCAGGTCTCATCCACACCACCCAGCGCTACACAGCGTTTATGAAACTAACGTCGAACTTGTTTGTGCAACTCCTCAGCTAGCTTGTCGGTCCAGCGAACAGTTTTTTTAACACCCAGACCGAATCGAACTTTGGTACCGATGATTGGTCCGACGATACTGCAGTCCAAGCGTTCGTGTGTGGTACAGTTGGGAATGGTGTTACGCGTGGCTAGCATAGCTTCGTCACAGATGGTGTTGCGTGCGGTTGCATCCTTGTGCTGGGCATAGCAAAGATCGTGGTGATATTTGGTCAACTTGAATAATGGGTTTTGACCAAGCCTTCGGGTGCCATCGGGAAGTAGTCGCTTCCTAAGTCTAGTCCCTCGCCCGGTGAAGTTGTGTCCGGGTACATGCATTTCCATGGATAATCGGTTGATTAGTTTGTTCATGAACCCTGTACCGGTTGTAGCAACGAACTGAGACTTCTTGGCATCGCACACCTTGCAGTTGCCAACCTCTCTCCGTCGCCCGTTGCTGGTCATTACCTCGCTTGTGTTAACTGTGTTCGTCTTTCTATGACTTTCACGCAGAAAATCATCTCTAAGTTATTTTAATAAATGAACGTTGAAGACATTTCCTGCAGTGCCAACGCCCCCACGAGGAGTAATCACTACCTCCTACTTCAGCGATCGATAAGACGGTTGATCATTGGGAAATCGGACTGTGGTAAGAACACGCTGCTGAACAACCTATTCCAGCGCGATGGATGGCTCCGACTACAATCGATTGTACGTCTACGGATAATTGCTTCACCAACCTATCTACCAGCTGTTGGAGCAAGCGCTAGAAAAAAGTTTCCCTAAAGAAGATATCGAGACCTCCTACAGTGCAAAGGCAAGTCACCCTACTCATTGATCGATGTGGTCAACACCTTATCACCACCACGACACCCGAGTGGTATCGAGACTTTTTTTCGATCAAGGGAGCGATGTACCAAACACCCTAGAACTTGATCCCAGCCGTAAGAACCTCATGGTGAACCTCATGGTGTTCGACGACTTGATGCTGAGAAAACAGAACACGTGTGAAGACAACGTCGATTGTTTCTACCTGTGCCAGAACTACTTCACACTGCCCCGCCAGTCGATCCGGAAGAATGCCAAATTCCCCTGCCTCTTTCAGCAGAATGCTAAGAATATCGACCACATCCGACGCGATCACTGCAACGATCTCACCAAGGAACAGTACAGTTTGACGCTCTGTGTAAGCATTGCTGGTCCAAGCCCTATGGATTTGTAACCATCGATTTTACAAGCACCAAGGCAAATAGAAAATATGCAAATTAAATGAGTTCTTTGAGGGATAAGATAATATAAATAGATAATATCTGGACACAGAGGAACCCCAGCCCTGCAAGTTCGAATGGCCCTGCAAATGCAATTTTGAGTGGGTTCCATGTTGAAAATGCAGTTGCGTGATCCTTCGACCGATCTAAAGCGGTGAAGGTGAATTCAATGCATGGAACTCCACCATTATGGTAAGGTGTAGCGATTTTCTCAACCCCAATGCCCCGCCAAGACGCTTTGAGGCCACCAGTGCACATACCCATGACACTTGAATCTTTCGAAGAAAAAGGAGCCGTATCAGCTGTGTAATACCTTCATGCGCAACTTATTGATTGGGGGCGTTCACACCAACGCTTAAGGGCGTTCAACAGCATTCGATCCTATTACATAAATGACATTTATCAAGGTTATCGACCCTAAGCAGCGTGAGGC
Organism: Mytilus edulis; assembly: GCA_019925275.1. NCBI lineage: Eukaryota > Metazoa > Mollusca > Bivalvia > Mytilida > Mytilidae > Mytilus > Mytilus edulis. The sequence goes on along the minus strand of CM034351.1, from coordinate 62,784,051 downwards.
ACTTGTCAGGGAGTTGCAAGACACCAAACGGAAGATTCAAGCCAGTAATATGCAGCATCGCCTCTACAAGATTGAACTTAGCCGGGATCTTTACAAGGTGTTCAAGCCTGTGGTTGCGGCTTAGCGAGAGGCAGTTTCACAGATCACCAAAAAGATCGCAGACCTTCCTGCAACAGTGCCAGTACTCCCTCCTCCACCGCCCAAGTTTGCTGACCCACTACTAATTGCACCACCTACAGAAACCGTCCTTGGAGCTCGAGCACAGCAGCATTTGCAGCTCAGTATGACTACTTCCGCCGACCACACCTTTTGATTGCGATCTGAAAACGATGGTATCTTCATCAGAAGCTGACCAGTTACTTTTGACGGCGATAATTTGTTCATGGATAGTGTAAAGTACAAAGGAACCCTTGGCCTCTGGGAAGTTATGGTGAAAAAGAAACCAGAATCGTTCGAGCACGACGACCTTGACGACTATGCAGAGATCCTGAAAAGTTCCGGTGATATGTATAAAGGCAATTCCATCTTTTCAAGAACCCCGAAGGCGAATAAGAATTACAAGTGGAAGGGAATCGTGTCCCACATCTACCAGAAGTATAAGTTTGGCAGTGAGCTGCAAACCGTGTTTTTTCAAATTTCAAGCAGCTTCTCGATCGCTTGGAACTGTGTGCTGCAGCATACCGAGCAGGAAATAATGGCGTGCGCAACGAAATTGTGTCGATTATCCATGCTATGAAAAAGGATAGATATATCAGCATCGAAGAATATATGGCGCTTCATCATAGTATCCTATAATAAATGTTGCAAATCAAGAAAGGTTACGCCTGAAAGTAGGCATACAGTGGTAGAGAACTGTTTGGAACAATTGCCAGTTTGGCTGGACGTTTGGCCGTGAGTGCAAACACCAATGCAGCCTTGAGATGTGTTGAAAAAGGGGCCCCAAAGCCGTCGACCATGTGGTTGATAAAGTGACCCGACCCCGAAAACGCAGAATGTCCACTCAACAGTCCAATGGTCAATCAGCAAACCGCAGCAAACCCAGTTGAACAACCTGTTCTGGCATTGCTACCAGCCACGACTTTGTGCAGCGCTATAAATAAATACATAATGTCCAACATCCTTATAATCACCGAAGGGTTGATCTACGACGAAAGTCTCCAAAAATATAAGGTTCACAAATACGAACCTCAAGCTGGTGCCAACCTGAATAATTCAGGTGAGATCCGAATCAACATCGAAACCCAAGACTTGTTCCTCCATCCCGTTGAAAGTTATCTCTTGGTAGAGGGGCGACTGTCAAAGACTGTAAAAGAACCACGGTAGTGCATATGCTATGCAGATCTAGTGTCTCTCATTCACAATGGAATCATGTATCTCTTCAAGACTATCAGTTACAATTAATGCAAGCTCTCATGCCAGCTGATCGAACATATCAACGACCCAGTCGTTGACATCACTATGCTTGGAATGTTGATTTATCCCAACAATTTCTCCAAATCCCAAGGTCTTAACTAGCTGTGGTTCAAAGATTCATCTACCGAAGCCGAGGCCGAAAACACAGGCTTTGCAGCACGTCATGGGTATATTATCACCAAGCCCGCCAATAAAAGGATCGTTTTCATTCACCATACCCCTGAGACATATTTTCGGCTTTGTAGACGATTACAACAAGATTGTGTATGGATTCAAGCACGAATTGTCACTCGTGCGCGACTAGGACGACAATGCCATCCTGCTGCTGCCGTCAACGACGTGGCGAAAATCAACCTGAGTAAGATCTCTTGGTTTGTTCCTCACGTCCTTCCTTCCTTCCGAAAAAAAAACTGCGGTTGTAAAAGACCATCCAAAGCAAGAGTAAGATCGATTGTGGTTTCCGAATACGACAGTGTGATTCTACAAGTGCTACCGAAACCTTACAGTTCCACTGGCGTTTGTCTGCCAAGAGCGGTCGGGAGAAACCGAGATACATCATCGTAGCTTTTCAGACCGGTAAAAGTACGATCGGACTTAAAATGAAGCCGTGTTCGACCACTGCCGGTTGCGAACTATCTACGTCACCCTCAACGCAGAACGCTACCTGGCGGTAGACTTCAATGCCAGTTTTACACAAACCAAGATCGCCAGAGAGTACAAGAATGTCGCAGAGTTCTAACTACTTCAACATGGACCGTTTTATCAGCAACTGCAACATTAACCCCTCCGATTTCAACGATCTGTATCTACTGTTTGTCATTGATGTGAGTCACCAGTCCATTTGAATCCGATAGTCAGAAGATGAACGTCGTGTACAAAAAGTAAAAAAATGGATAAAATTCACCTACAAGTAACTCCTCTTTGCCAGCCGCCCTTCCGAAGTCTATGCGATCGTTGTGATCACCAACTGAGAAGTATGACGGTATCGAAGAGTGGAAGCAAAACTATGTGACAATGGTGTACCATAAATAAATGGATAACACATGGTTTCAGCAATTGCTAAAATCACCAACCCCAAGCATGGATTTTCCTTCATCGTTTCTGGAAACGATAGCCAAATTCTTACCCGGTTCAACCTCCACTGCAACTCAAGGAATCAAAGACCTACGAGATGGCATTGGTAAATCTGAAAACCAATAATTCCACCCCTAACATTCATATGTATACAGGCAACCATTCCTTCCGCTATTCTCCCGATGATGGTGCCAACTGGTTTTCCATCGCACTGAGCACAGGTTCCTATGACATCGAAGACATCAACAATGAAATCCAGCGACAGCTACGGTTCAACAAACACAAAACGAAGATCATTATTGATGCCAACCGGGCGATCCTAAAGCAACGCTGACCCTCGCCAAACTCTATCAAGTAGACTTCAAAGTTGTCAATAACATCAACCCCGTCTTGGGATCCAAGTGGCAGATTTACGCGTTCGGAATGACAAAACGGTTATACAAAAGGGGAGCACATTGTTAATATCATCAGAATCAACAGCATTCTGGTGAATGGTGATATCAACCATGAAGTTATGTAAATGGTACACAACAGTCTTCAATCTACAGCTTTTTTTTTCCCGCAGACGGTCCTGGTATGAAAATCATTCAAACCCCCAAGCACCTTTTGGTAGTATACTTGCTAGTGATCTTGCGAACCAGCAATCACATGCAAACATATCTCAACGATCAAGACGGTAGGCTCATCGATCTCAGAGGTGAATCGAACATCTCACTATCCGTTTTCATCTTCTTACGTTTACACAGTGAATCCCAGTGGCAACGGTCTCTACCTCAAATCCCCAAACGCCTGGATTACCTATGGGTATGGACTCTACTTGGAGCGTGGTCAGCAATTCCACGACGGAGCCGTTCTGATCTTATATGTAGATGCTTACAGTCCCTTCAAAAACATTCCCCTCCTCGGTATGCTCCTATAAAATAAATGAACGATTTAGATTCTTGGTACCGACAATGTGTGTCGAATCAACTCGATGCAGAAATTGGAAGGTATCAAACTATTTTGAATGCCTATAAACGTCTGGACAAAGCTGTATCTGTAGCACTGGATGCTTGTTCTGTGGTTAGTTTGGTGTTAACCAGCAGTACCCTGGGTTGAGCTTTGACCGGTACAGGTCTTATAGCCACCCTTCCTCTGGGGTTTCTAGCTTCCTTGAATGCTACCACCGTAATGGATCTCACACTAATTTCTAGGCATGTAACCAAAAAAAAAAAGAAACACCACGATACCTTGCCCCAGTCCAAAAAGTCCTTGGTTGAGCAATGTATCAGCTCTGCTTTAGCTAATGATGAACAGATCTATGATGCCGAGTTTGGGAAAGTCGTCACCTGCCTCAAAAACTCAATTCAATGGTTTTAGACCCGATTTTCAGGCTTAAACGACATATCCTAACACTTCCAATCATACCGTCCTTATCAAAAATATAAAACCCGTGGTAATCATAGCCGGTGCGCCTGTTTTTTTTGTCATCCCATAGCTTACGATTTGCACTGCTCCATCGGTCTCTCTCTTTGCCCCGACGGTGGTCAGCTGTTTGTTTAGTCTTTCACATCCCCAAGTGCGGATATTTTTACCTTTCCAGCACAAGGTTATGATTTTTGCGAACCCACATTTCGTGTCAACTTCGTGTCAACATCTTTAATGTCTTTGACAATCCAGGGTGAGTACTGACTAACTTCTCGCCATTTAAGAGTTTCCTCAGCAGTATTTTCCCAAATTTCTACCTCTTGCGCCATATTCTCTCTCTGATCAGACATATTTGTAATCTTACAATCCATTGTGTTTATTATCTGTGGATTTTTCTTGGTGTGTTTTCTTTCTTCCACAAAGATACATTTTTCCACGACCCCAACCCCCACTTTTTCCCTCTTAACCTCGTCAACGAGCGTGCAAGATTTTCGAATTTTTCGGTCCGGTCCCAGCAGAAATTCCCCTCAAAATGTTTACGCATATTTCGATATTTAAGTCCTTCGTTACTCCGTGGAATAAATTGACTATATACCATTTGTTCCTCTCTTTATAAGCTTCCGAATGAGGTATAAGGTAGATCTGTAATAAAGGGCTGAAGGGTCACATTATTCCATTCCATTATTCAAAATATCCATTGCATTATACAAAATTGACTGTTTCTTATTTTTCACACGAACTTTGGCATTTAAGTTCCCCGTAACCCCTCAAATGGTCGTTGCGGTACATATTGGTTTTTTTTCTCAATTTATTCATTTATTATTTCGACATTTAAGTCCGTCGTTACTCCTCTAATATGCATTGCCAAACATATTGACTATATACCTTTTGTTCCTCTCGAATGAGGTATAAAGTATATCTATTATTAGGGGATAAATGGTCGCAGCATTCCATTCCATTATTCAAAATACCTAATCATTATTCAAAATTTGCTATTTCTTAATTTTCAAGCGTAATTTGGCATTTAGGTCCTATGTAATCCCTGTAATGGTCATTGCGGCACATAATGTTTATTCTCAGTTTATTCTTCTATCAATAAGCTTTAATTTGGTGTTAAAAAAATTCCTGAATAAGAGGTGACGGGTTGCAACAGTCCATTCCATTATTCAAAATATCCATTTCATTATTCAAAATTGGCTATTTCTCAATGTTCACGCGTAATTCGATCTTTAAGTCCTTCGTTACTCCTCTAATATGCGTTGCGAAAAAAATTGACTATATACCTTTTGTTCCTCTTTTAATAAGCTTTCGATTGAGGTATAATATACATCTGTAATTAGGGGCTGAAGGGTCCTGCCAGTCCATTCCATTATTCAAAATACCCATTTCATTATTCAAAATTGGCTATTTCTCAATGTTCAGGTGTATTTCGATATTTATGTCCGTCGTTACTCCTCTAATATGCGTTGCGGAACATATTGACTATATACCTTTTGTTCCTCTCTGAATAAGCTTTCGATTGAGGTATAATATATATCTGTAATTAGGGGCTGAAGTGTCCTGCCAGTCCATTCCATTATTCAAAATATCCATTTCATTATTCAAAATTGCCTATTTCTTAATGTTCATGCGTAATTCGATCTTTAAGTCCTTCGTTTCTCCTCAAATATGCGTTGCGGAACAAATTGACTAGTTAGCTTTTGTTCCTCTCTTGATAAGCTTTCGATTGACGTATAATATATATCTGTAATTAGGGGCTGAAGGGTCCTGCCAGTCCATTCTAATATTCAAAATATCCATTTCATTTTTCACAATTGGCTATTGCTTAATTTTCACGCGTATTTTGGCATTTAGGTCTTCTAATATTCGTTGTGGAACATATTGATTAGACGCATGTTGTTCTTCTTGTAATCAGCTTTCGAATGAGGTATAAGGTTTATCTATAACTAGGGGCTAAAGGGTCGCCGCACTCCATTCCAATATTCAAAATATCCATTTCATTATTCAATATTGGCTATTTCTTAATTTTCACGCGTATTTTGGCATTTAGGTCTTCTAATATTTGTTGCGGAACATATTGATGATATATATTTTGCTCCTCTTGTATACAGCTTTCGAATGAGGTATAAGGTTGATCTATAATTAGGGGCTAAAGGGTCGCAACAGTCCATTCCATTATTCAAAATATCCATTTCATTATTCAAAATTGGCTATTTCTTAATTTTCACGCGTATTTTGGCATTTAGGTCTTCTAATATTCGTTGCGGAACATATTGATTATAAGCATGTTGTTCCTCTTTTAATCAGCTTTCGAATGAGGTATAAGGTTTATATATAACTAGGGGATAAAGGGTCGCCGCAGTCCATTCCATTATTCAAAATATCCATTTCATTATTCAAAATTGGCTATTTCTTAATTTTCACGCGTATTTTGGCATTTAGGTCTTCTAATATTCGTTGCGGAACATATTGATTATAAGCATGTTGTTCCTCTTGTAATCAGCTTTCGAATGAGGTAGAAGGTTTATCTATAATAAGGGGCTGAAGGGCCGCCGCAGTCCATTCAATTATTCAAAATATCCATTTCATTATTCAAAATTGGCTATTTCTTAATTTTCACGCGTATTTTGGCATTTAGGTCTTCTAATATTCGTTGCGGAACATATTGATTATAAGCATGTTGTTCCTCTTTTAATCAGCTTTCGAATGAGGTATAATGTTTATCTATAATAAGGGGCTAAAGGGTCACTGCATCTATTCCATTATTCAAAATATCCATTTCATTATTCAAAATAGGCTATTTCTTAATTTTCACGCGTAATTTGACATTTAGGTCTTCTAATATTCGTTGCAGAACATATCGACTATATACATTGTGTTCCTCTTGTAATCAGCTTTCGAATGAGGTATAAGGTTTATCTATGATTAATGGTTGAAGGGCCGCCGCAGTCCATTCCATTATTCAAAATATCCATTTCATTATTCAAAATTGGATATTTCTTAATTTTCACGCGTAATTTGACATTTAGGTCTTCTAATATTAGTTGCAGAACATATCGACTATATACATTTTGTTCCTCTTGTAATCAGCTTTCGAATGAGGTATAAGGTTTATCTATGATTAGGGGCTGAAGGGCCGCCGCAGTCCATTCCATTATTCAAAATATCCATTTCATTACTCAAAATTGGCTATTTCTTAATTTTCACACGTATTTTGGCATTTAGCTCTTCTAATATTCGTTGCGGAACATATTGACTATAATCATGATGTTCCTCTTGTAATCAGCTTTCGAATGAGGTATAAGGTTTATCTATAATTAGGGGCTAAAGGATCGCCGCAGTCCATTCCATTATTAAAAATATCCATCTCATTATTCAAAATTGGCTGTTTCTTAATTTTCACGCGTATTTTGGCATTTAGGTCTTCTAATATTCGTTGCGGAACATATTGACTATAAGCATGTTGTTTCTATTGTAATCAGCTTTCGAATGAGATATAAGGTTTATCTATAATTAGGGGCTAAAGGGTCGCCGCATCTATTCCATTATTCAAAATATCCATTTCATTATTCAAAATTGGCTATTTCTTAATTTTCACGCGTATTTTGGCATTTAGGTCTTCTAATATTCGTTGCAGAACATATCGACTATATACAGTTTGTTCCTCTTGTAAGCAGCTTTCGAATGAGGTATAAGGTTTATCTATGATTAGGGGCTGAAGGGCCGCCGCAGTCCATTCCATTATTCAAAATATCCATTTCATTATTCAAAATTGGCTATTTTTTAATTTTCACCGCGTATTTTGGCATTTAGGTCTTCTAATATTCGTTGCAGAACATATTGATTATACGCATGTTGTTCCTCTTTTAATCAGCTTTCGAATGAGGTATAAGGTTTATCTATAATTAAGGGCTAAAGGGTCGCCGCATCTATTCCATTATTCAAAATATCCATTTCATTATTCAAAATTGGCTATTTCTTAATTTTCACGCGTATTTTGGCATTTAGGTCTTCTAATATTCGTTGCAGAACATATCGACTATATACATTTTGTTCCTCTTGTAATCACTTTCGAATGAGATATAAGGTTTATCTATAATAGGGGCAAAAGAGTCGCCGCAGTCCATTCCATTATTCAAAATATCCATTTTATTATTTAAAATTGGCTATTTCTTAATTTTCACGCGTATTTTGGCATTTAGGTCTTCTAATATTCGTTGCGGAACATATTGACCATATACATTTTGTTCCTCTTGTAATCAGCTTTCGAATGAGGTATAAGATTTATCTATAATTTGGGGCTAAAGGATCGCCGCACTCCATTCCATTATTCAAAATATCCATTTCATTATTCAAAATTGGCTATTTCTTTTTTTTTTCACGCGTATTTTGGCATTTAGGTCTTCTAATATTCGTTGCGGAACCTTTAATAGCTGATTATGCGGTATGGGCTTTGCTCATTGTTGAAGGCTGTACGTTGAGCTATAGTTGTTAATGTCTGTGTCATTGTGGTCTTTCTGGATATTTGTCTCATTGGCAATCATACCACATCTTCTTTTTTATATTTCCTCATTTTTATGCATATTGTGGCATTTAGGTCCTCCGTAAAGCGTCTTATGGTCATTTCGAATCAAAATATAGCTTTAGTGTCACAGCAAATTTTTTTTTATTTTTTTTCACTATTCACCGCTTCAATTTGAATAATGAAACATAAACCATTTCATTATTCATTATTCATTTTTCAATATTGAATAGTGAATAGTGAACTATTTCATTATTCATTATTGAATAATGAATAATGAACTATGAATAATGGACGTACTTCAGCGCGGTTGAAACAACGGGTACTGTCAAAATCAGTACTGAAACAGTACTGTCAAAAAATCAGTACTGAATAAACAGAAAGTATAACATTACAAGTTTTATGTCTTGCCGAACAGCACTGATATATACGAGGGTAGAAATATACCAAAAAAGCGTGAGTAAATGTTTGGTAGTGTAGTCCATACATTTTTTGCTGGTGTAGTTTATAGACACAGTGTACACAAGCGTGGACATAATTTCTGTTTGATTAACGTAATCAATCTGGACTTTACCAATTTGTTTATGTTTATTGCATTGAACTGCCGACTTGTGCTTGAATAAAGAGCTGGTACCCCGCATTGTGAATCGTTCCAAAGACAGAATCCCACTCAAAGCCATTCGGTGATTTTTATTAAGGAAAGTATCAAAATCTTTCTTCATACATTGGTGGAGTATCGAATCGATCTGATGAACCCCTTGCAAATACATCAAGCGAGTGGCATAGTAGGTTCGGGCGCCCATTCTTTGTAACAATGAATGAAGTATATCAAACAAAGATAGCAAGACATTCACACAAGATACATGAATTGGCATGCAACTGGATGTCTATTCCATGGCATTAACACTACCAGGGAATTCACAACCGAATACCTTCGGAATACAGCGTAAAGTCTATCAATCAAGTTACATTGAACAGTTCAGCTAGAGTAAGGAATCACAATCTCAAAAACGATCACACTCCTGAAAAAAACATATTATCTATACGCAAACGAAGGAAACGAGAACTGAAATCGAGTTTTGCTAAACGGAGGGACATGCAACGACTGAATCGCTTTAAAGAGAGAAAACCTACAAATTTTTTCTTCATAGAATAAGCATATTTCTTACTGAATAGATAAGAATGGCCAAAAAAATTACACAACAAAGAAATAAAGACCCCCCCTTTTCAACCACCGGTTACCCCCAATCCAGACCCTCACATATTATAACTGTGACGGATAGTTTTGTTTTTGTCTTCAAAAAGAATATTTGTACAAGGTGTTAATATATATATGTCACGGACAATACATTGCATGCCCTCTCAGCCGACGTCGTAATGCAATTTCAATGAAAGAAAGTATTTGAAAGCTTCCCTCTCAGTGCAAAATGTTATTAAACTCATCATGGCAGATCACTTTTCTTTTCAGGAATACTTGCATATTTCCTCAAACGTACTAAATTCTGTATTAAATTTATATCTATAATAATATAAGTGAAATATCTTGAATATTGAAACGGGCTCAAATTCTTTTAAAAGTCGGCGCGTGAGATTATTATGCTACAGCTTACCAACAAAAAGGGTTGACTACTAAGAATATAAAAGCTATAGAATATGTTTTTATATTTTATTTTTTGCTGTTTGTCTTTTTGTCTTTTTGTCGTCTTTCTATGGTCATGGTGTATCAACGACAACGCACGCAACTTCTTATTTCTTGTTTAGAAATTCTTCTCATAAATAAACGTGAAATATTTACCATTGTATGTTCAGAAAACAAAAACAATCAATCATGACATCTTACAAATTATTTCATGGCACCTAATCCCTACACACACTTTGTCTATATCCATGTACAAAATCTTGAAACCAAATTCCACCACGCGCCAGCCCCAACTCAATACATGAAACTATAATTAGTCCCAGAGTATCATTCGTGACACAAAATTCCTATACAAAATCGACTCAAACCCGGCGTATTGATCCTTGAAACAAAACTCCAACATTACCTTCACAAAACTGCGGTGTAATAGTATATGAAACCAAATCCCGGTGTATCAAGTGTCGATACTAAATCCCTGTACACTATTGCCACTATTACCTCCTACAAGGTGTATTAATTCTGCAAATATACTCTCAATACAACCCTGACAAAACTCCTTTGTAATAACTCTGAATGTAAAATCAATGCAAACACTCGACCAAACTCCTGTGTATTTTTTCTAGATACAAAATATATTTACACATACTATTTAAAACTTTAGGATGAGTCTGGCGAGATGGCCTTTTCTGTCTTTTGTGGAAAATGGCATTCAAGGCAAGTGCTGGAAATTGATCAAATCCCTTTATAGCAATGTATCTAATAAAGTCTTGTTTGGTGCTAGTGAAACAGGTTTCTTCGACCAAGAATTTGGCCTTAAACAAGGCTATGTTTTGTCTCCAACACTTTTTTCTGTTTTAATGAATGACCTTGCAGAGATGCTTGAAACCAGTAATTTGGGCGTCGAGCTCTCCTCACCAGTTTTGAACTGTTTAATGTTTGCTGATGATGTAGTCCTTATCGGGAAGTCCAAGAAGGAACTACAGTGTCTGCTGGATATAACAGCCAAATTTGCATCTAAGTGGAATTTAAAGTTTTACCCAAACAAATCCAAAATGTTGATAGTAGGTAAACGCTTAGATAATACTAAGAAATGGTACCTAGGAAATGAGCATTTGGACGAGACTAATGAATATAAAAATTTTACCCGCTCTTCGACTTTTGATTACCATATCAATCATTTATTAAAAGGTATTTTCGAGCGCAAACTGAACTATATGACTAAGCTACATGTACTTAATAAACACGGATCTTTTAATCACATATCTTTTGGGGATGTTCTCTTGAACTCGGTCATCCGACCTTCGTTGCACACGGATGTGCCGCATGGCTACCGTCATCCGCTTCAAGTAAACACATGTACTTGAAACATGGCAATATAAAACCGCGAAATTGATTTTTTATACTAAGATCAATATTCCAAAAGCTGTTTTTTTCCTAGATTTGGGATGGGAGCCAATAAACGATTTTCTTGATAGACAAAAGGTGTCTTATTTTGCTAGGATTCAAGGCCTTGACTCAAGTAAACTGTGCCGAATTGTATTTGAAGAGCTCAAGTCCTTAAAGCTTCAAAGGGGATTGGTCTATCTACAATATATGATCAATTTATTCAATACGGTTGGTCTGGATCACTTTTATACCTCTTATATATTTAAACAGTTTCTTGGAAGGTTTGTCCGGAGTAGGCAATATCAAGAAATAAATGATAAAACCAGTCTAGATATTTTCTCAAAATTTCATTTTGCACAAGGAAGGCAACCATATCTGACGAACTTGCTGGACTTTAAGTCTGCAAGACTAAAACTGTTAATACGTACACATTGTTTACCTGTGAACAAGGTCTTGTATATGATGTTAAGTAATTCTGACGAGTCTATTGAACATTTCCTAATAGAGTGTTCTGGCTTTTCCTCAATCCGAAATAATTATGTAACTGATATAAATGAATATATAAGTTTTACTTTCCCGGGCCTCTGCTTCACAGAGTTATCGTCCTACGAAACAATACTAATACTGGTTGGTGATTGTTTTTATCAGGTTGATCCATATATAAGTAAAACTTTGGACAGTTTAAGTAAAAAAATATTGAATGAAATGTACTCTAAGAGACAATTGGTTTTGGGACCTAAATTTTAAATGTTATTTGTTTTACGTTACTTTTATTTTAGTTCATATTTTTATAGTGTACATGATGTTGATTTCTCTTATGTAAGATGATGTCTTATTTTACAATGTACCAATTTTAAATCTGAAAATGTTTTATGGATGTTTTTACTTGTCCCATTTGTGGATACCCCGTCCGCAAGTGCCCCCGTTGTAAAGTGGTAAATAAATATATATATTCAATTTTAAGTATTACACGTAATGGCTACTTTGTCTTTAGTTCAAATCAAGTGGCAGTAATTTCATGTCAAAACTGTACCTTATCCTGACTTGTGCTGAAAAAAAACAACATACCTTTAATTGCATATTAGAGCGTACTGGTTCCCGGAAGTTTGATAGGACAAAAACAGGAACATCTGATCTCAACAACAGGCCAAATATGCCCTCCTATCAAAATTTCACATACTTCTTAATTATTCAAATAAATCTTTCAACAAGGGATCTACAGTGTTGCTAAGTCCCCAAGCTTTCATTTGATACCAAAACATACCCAAATATTAACAACTTTCACGGAATCGGTTCATAACTATAACGGAGTCGGTATAAAACATTCACGGAATCAGTCACCAACTTTCACGGAGTCGGTCTAAACTTTCGCGGAGTCGGCAAAAAAATTCACGGGATTCGGTAATCTTACACGGTCGTGCAAGTACTGTATTATTACACTGTAAAACTTGCACGGAGTCGGGAGTCCCATATGGCTTTCCATACACTTGACCTGCTCCCGATGTATTAGTTTTTGAAACAAGACTCCAATATACACTTGACCGAACGAAGGTGTATTATTTTTTTCGAAACAAAATCTCAACACAAACTTGACTAACCCCGGATATTTTTCAAACACACAGTTGAGCAATTCTTGAAACTTAGTCCTAACGCGCACTTGGCCAAACTCGGCCAAATTGCAAACACGCACTTGGCCAAATTGATACACGCAATTGGCCAACTTTGAAGCACAGGAACAATTTTTCGTGTCAAAAGCCTTAATTATTTTGTCGAAAAATTCAACCGGTACAATTTATTTCTAAATTAAAAATAAAAGAAGAAGATGTGGAATGATTGACATATAGTCATATTTCCACTTGAGACTAAATGATGTCGAAGATAGCAACCATAGGTCAAAGTATGACCTTCGACAATGAACAATACCCATACCGCATAGCAAGCTGTTTAGGCCCGGACATGTATGAAATTTAAACAGTTATTATAGTTCGAACAGTCTGATTTGTGTACACAATCATAAACTACTACTAGAACACACCCGTGATATCGCGGGTCCGTCACTGAATTTAAGTATATAACCATGCGTAAGCCTTATTTTAGTATTGGTATTGTCATCTGATAAAGTCAAGTCGATTATAAGATACACAGTTTTTTCTGCTTTCAAATCTTTCTGTTTGAATCCGTCGACCTGGAACTTATTAATTATTGGTAATATTAATTTTTTGGAAAACAAAAGGTCCTGGAATGGAGTATTTTTAATCAACAGCATTGTCCTATATTAGTTATTAATAAAGTTGAATTCTTTGATTCGCTGTTTTACGTCATACCCGCTAACAAATTGAAAACTGTACCTATTTTAAGTATCCGTATTGTTATCCTAAAAAGTCTTACTGATTAAAGTACTACAATATGGAACAATTTGACAATGATTGAATTAACTTAAGTAGTGTCAACCTTGTCAGTATGACCCGTGTATATAGCAAAATCCTAAATACACCGTTTAGTGGTGCGCCTGTCAGATGCGGAACGTACGGATAAGGTAATAGGTAACAGGTAAATAGTATATTGGTATCGGTATCGGATTCGACCCGGAACTTGTTAATTATTGGCAATATTAATTATGTGGAAAACAAAAGGGCCTGGAGTGGTGTAATTTCTTATCTACACCATTGTCCTATATTAGCTATATATAAAGTTGAATTCTTTGATTTGTCGTTTTTACCCGATGACGGCTGACAAATTGGACCTCGTTATTTTAGTATTCCCTGTGAGTATGATCCGTGTTTATAGCAAAATCCTAAATACACCGTTTGGTGGTGCGCCTGTCAGATGCGGAACGTACAGATAAGGTTATAGGTAACAGGTAAATATAATATTGGTATCGGTATCGGATTCGAACCGGAACTTGTTAATTATTGGCAATATTAATTAAGTGAAAAACAAAAGGGCCTGGAGTGGTGTAATTTTTAATCTACACCATTGTCCTATATTAGCTATATATAAAGTTGAATTCTTTGATTTGTCGATTTTACCCGATGACGGCTGACAAATTGGACCTCATTATTTTAGTATTATAGATAAGCACCACATGCGGGGTAATACATGTAGCTATGGTTTACACAGGGTGGTGGCCTCTAAGTGAGGAAAAAATATTAATGTCAGTAAAAAGATCGAATTTTCTTTTTGATAATTGTAAGCACAAGATAAAATAAAAATATTCGGCGACTTATATCCGTATATTTTAGATAGAAAAGTCATTCCATACAATCCGATACACAGACATATTTTAAATTTAAAGTGATTTTTTTTCATCAAAATGCAATGTGTCGAACGGAGTTACCGATTTCGCATCTCACAGGGTAGTGTTTGTACATCATGGAATTGATAATAAGACTGTCATTTAAAAAGACTTGATATTTACAATGGAATGAACTGTAGATTGTGGAGTTGACTAAACAAAAAACCAATGAAAATGATAAAAAAAAAAAAAAAAAGTAAAACATTCATGTAAAATCTGTCATACGTACGTTTTCACATTGTGAATGGATGACACAAAATCGGTAAAGTTATCCAATCAAAATGAACATTACAAACGATGTTGCATTATAATTAAATGACAACGAAATTACAGTTACAACAGGTATTTGCGAAATCACCAATTGATGCCGTCGGAGCTTGATATACAATATTGTTATCTCCATTCTAATGAAAATGGGGAAAAAATAACGTTAAAACATACATATAAAATCTGTCATGCGTCGTCTGCGCTTGCACGTATGTTTTCACATTTTGAATCGATGACACGAAAATCGGTGACGTTATACAATCAAAATGAAGGTTACAAACGATGTTGTATTTGATTAAACTATGATAACGAAAATAAATTGAACGATTGTTTGACGTTCTTAAGCCCCGGTCACAACATATCGTACGATTTTTTGTCGTGAAAGATCTATAAATTAGTTGTCGTGGCACTGTCGTGCAAA
Source organism: Mytilus edulis (assembly GCA_019925275.1). Taxonomy (NCBI): domain Eukaryota; kingdom Metazoa; phylum Mollusca; class Bivalvia; order Mytilida; family Mytilidae; genus Mytilus; species Mytilus edulis. The sequence goes on along the minus strand of CM034351.1, from coordinate 62,768,627 downwards.
ATGTCAAAAAAATATTTTGAGTGTTCACATCAGCTACGACATGTCCACGATGGTTCCACGATGGGTACAGTACAGAAAAAAAATTGTAATTGTACTGTCCAGGGTTTGTCGCAAGTGAGTCGTGCGAAAGTCGTGCGACAGGCGTACGTCAATCGTGAGTTATTTTGGTTCTATTTTGCAGGTTTTCAAGTCATTGGATGCGCGTGTTACTGTCGAACGACTGTCGCACAACAATCGTAGGTCACTCGCGCGTTTGACTACGAACTACTAGTCTATGAAGAAGGCCGAATTTATTGCATGTCATTTGCAATTTGCTTTCAATATTGTTCAGTGTCATTATAATTTCGGTCCAAGTAAACGACGTTTTTCGTATTAGTTTATATAATAATTGTTCAGCGAATTTAAACCAGAATGCTCCCTTAAAAGAAAAATTAACAAAAGAAAGCTGGTATCGGTAAACGTGGGTGATGTTGACCAGACAAAGGATCACCCTACCACAAGCTTAAACGATTCGGAAACTGCTGAAGACGACCCCGCTGATAATGTCGTCACTGTGACATCCGATGTTTCGTGTAAAGAGAGCGCTACGCTCTCTGCACGTTAAGAACCCTTGCAACAAATCTTTGAGGGGTCCGTAGGTGGCCTGTTGCAAGGCAAAATTTCTGTCCCTATCCAATATACACTCATTTTCCAGTGGCAGTCTAAATTTTCCCCGACCATCATCCCAGATGGCCTGTATCATTAGAAGACCTACCTATTGTATTTATTGTTAACTTGTTTTCATCTTGAATATGCATGAAATATTTTCCACTGGACGTTAAGCAACCAACAATCTATCAATCAATCGTCACTGTGACGGGGGACGGGGAGGAGTCCACGGATATTCCCGCCGAATTGTATTTTTCTAAATAAAACGAAAATAGGTTACACGACGAACTTAACACTGTAGTACGACATACAATCAATGTTGCGCGAGCATCGTACAAAATTTGGTAATCTTGAGACAATCGTGCGACTGTATCACGAGTGGGTTGCGACAGTCATGAGATTGTCGTATGACAGTCGTGCGACAATTGTACAATTGTTTATACTAAAATAGTTTATTTTGGTATCAACGACAATGTGTCTATCGCACGACAGTCGCACGACTGTGTTAAGACACTCTCACGACAGCCACAAGACAGTGACACGACAAAAAATCGTAGAGCAAAAAAAGGTGCATGTTAGATCTCGTCCCACGACACACGACAGCGCCACGATGCTGAAAATATCGTGTGACTGTCGTGCAACTGTCGTACGACGACGATCACAGATGACCCGCGATTTGACCAAATTTCATGTCGTGGCGCTGCATAGATGTGTCGTGGGTTCGTTGTGACCAGGGCAGGTAATGCATATGTTTACAGGATGCAGTAAACTCACATCATTTGTTAGAGTTTGATAAAAGGATTACCTGAGGGGGAAATGTTGTCAACGTTAAAACTATTTCAATGTTAACCTTTTTTCACAAAATAACTATCAATGGGTCATCAATATTAATGCGTAAGTTTCCTCTAAATTTGTTCTTGTTATTCCCCTTTGTCCAATCATTAGATAACTCACACATAGATTCAAGTCAAATGAGGCCTATGCAAGTGGACTCGTAATTTTCACCGAAGTACAGATAACCATTCAGTTATGAACTGTTGCAATGTACTTTATAACATAAGGTGAGATTAGAGAAATTGAAAAATGATATTCAAAATGATAAGTCTACATGTGAATGAAATTGATCGTCACAGTTACTCCCTAAAGATCGGATATAAGAATATTCAACTTACACAGCTTATCGTCTAATATAGATTAAGATAAAAACAATAGGTGTGATTTACGCAAGGACTAATGATATCAAATTACTCATAAATATACTATATATAAAACAAAATATTTGATATGATGCATTTATACTGGAGCACAAAATGAAAACTGTTATTGTAGTTAGTGTGTCCCTCGCTATCTTATACTGTCAACAAGTCTGTTCAGAAGAGCATGTTTCAACAGGGTACCAACAAACTCATGATCAGGGTATGTAAGCATTATTTTTACCTTGCAACGTTGTTAAAAAAAAACAAGTCAGGAATAAGACATTTGTTTTCCATTCATTTGATGTGTTCAAGCTATTGATTTTGCCATTTGATTAGGGACTTTTCTTTTTTAATTTTTCCCGGATTTCAGTATTTTTGGTGATTTTAATTACTAATTTTTATTACTGAACCTTTGTTGTTTGCGATCTGAGTTAAGGAAAAGGTATCAATGGGTCACTTTTTGATCTCTTAAGATATTAAGAAAAAAACCACTGTTTTAAATCTTTCAGCTTTTGTTTTTTTTACTGTTTTTGTTTGATATTTTGCATTCTAAAATCCAATTAAAAAAATACTGGATAAATTAGATAAAAGAAATATGACAAAAGGGTTCTTGATATTATACTTATTTATTCAAATATACAGGTTATCTGCTGATCAAACATATCACCAACAATTGAACAGATATTAATAAAAAGAAACTGGTTTCCTAAATAGAACAATAAGAAATTAAAAGTCATATGAAACGAATGACTAGTGAAAAATAATGCTTATCCAATTCTTAAACCAATGCATGTATATTTCATAAACTTCTTCTGTGCACGATTTTATTATTTTTTACCCAAAAATATATATAATCGTCA